>JARFOC010001495.1:0-11516 GCA_031763485.1 Osmoderma eremita
CTGAGGATGGCAACTTAGTTGCCGAAATACGTATCCAGGAGTTCTTCACTCATCGAGGTGGTAAGGATATTTTTTTTATTTTTCATACGTTTTGAATAAGTCATAATTATTTTTTACAAATGAAACGCACTCAAGTATAAAAATACTCGGGAGAGTTAATACCGAGTAGGGCAGGAAAACATCTCTACTTTCAGTAGGCCATTGTGATGTAAGTTGAGATCGTAGAAAGGTGGGAATAGTCTTAAGTGATGCATTAGTTCGGAAAGATTCAATCTGTCACCTGTCAGTTGCCAAAATGGTGTGGTCTATGGAACAATGCGTTGCCATTAAAACTTACTTTTCTCAAAAAAGAAAAACTCTATCGTCACGGTCCAACGTCCGATGCGTACTCGCTACCAAATCCCTCCTCGAAATACAATGCCCGATCGGAAATTGATTGCGTGGATAACTTCTGCAGATATGGTAATGTTGCGAGAAAGAAAGTTGACGCACAGAGGACCAGTCGAACACCGGAGAACATAGAGCGAGTAAGACAGTCGATTATATGGTATCCTAACCGCTCTGCTAGGAAGCACGCGATCGCCCTCAACCTATCAAACCGTACTGCACGTCGAATTCTACACATTGACCTTCACTTTCATCCTATAAGATGGTCGTTACTCAAGAACTATCACAACAGGATTTTAATAATCGTATATAGGCATGAGAAAATTTGATTGGAAATCTGCTTGACGACGCAGTGATTTTTTTCGGCGACGAGGCGCATTTCCATCTTTCCGGTTACGTTAACAAACAGAACATGCGTTGTTGGAGGGATGTCAATCCTAGGCAAATTTAAGAAAGGCCCTTACATAGTGACGGGGTAACAGTTTGGTGTGCAGTCAACAGTGAAGGCATGGTCGGACCTTACTTTTTTGATGAAGTGGAATGATCCAAGATTATTTTGCACCACCTCTCGAAGAGTTGGATAAGGGACGTGTCTGACTCCAACAGGATGGCGCCACGGCCCACACAGTCAATAATTCAATGGCTGTTCTGAGGGAAATTTTTTCCAGGTTCTCCAGGTTCGGTGATATTTCGTGGCACGCGCGTTCGCCGGATTTAACTCACTGCGACTACTTCCTCTGGGGCTACCTCAAAGCTGAGGTGTACAAACATCGCCCTAACAGCATAATAATAGTCCCCTTTTAACAAGCCTCAAGGCTCCTAGGGAAAGGCAGGGGTGGTCTGCCTTTTCGGTACACTGGGACTGTAACGTGGCAAGCGCTACGAGCCGACCGCCTATTATTACCCCAGAATTTGACTTCCAGGTACTCATTCTTACACCCTGAGTCGAGCCGTGGCCGTAAAAACGCCATCGATGTTATTGACGCCGGCCGGGAATCGAACCCGGGACCTTCAATTTAGTAGTCTAGTAACCAATCCACTAGACCACTACGGCCGTGCCCTAACAGCATGCAAGCCTTAAAAGAAGCAACACGCCTGGAAATAGGTCGCATACCGAGAGAGATGCTTCAGAGGGTGATGCGAAATTTCAATATCCGGCTACAACAATGTATTGATAACGAAGGCCATCATTTGCAAGATATTTTGTTTAAAACTTAACGAAAGAAACCTCCAATACTGCTTTTTTTTAAACAAAAAATTAATTTGTTCTACCTTTTCTAGTTTCTTTTTTATTCACCTTCAAAGTGAGAGATGTTTCCTTGCCCCGCTCTGTGTATTGTAAACTCTGAATGTTTCTCTGCATGAGTCTCTACATTTCATCTGGAAAACAACTCTAACGGATGCCTTCTCAGCAATAGAAACACGACCCACGTCCACTGCACTACCCCAACACAAAAACCCTACGGGAGTCTAGAATGCACATTAGCGTAGTAAAGTTTGAGCGTTACACTTTCACCAAGGTTCCTCGCAATCACTCTCAACGCATAGCAAAAGCTACCCAATTTAGATGTTAGGTGGTCAATATGTCTACTCCACGTAATCCCAGTATCTATCGTCAACCCTAAGAAGGTCGTATCTTTGGCGGCTGTAAGTTTTTGGTGCTTATGTAACATACTAAAATCATCGATATTATTACTAAATGCCATTAATTTTGTTTTGTCAATATTTAATTTTAGGTTATTCTGCTAGAACTAGAATGATCAAGTTTCTATAGATTAGTTTCTAACAGTGCTGATAAATTTAATAGAGAATCAGCTCGCATTACAGATCGACAGTCATCCGCAAACAACACCATAAAACTGTCCGCTGCACGAGGTAAGTCACTTATATATAGTAACAACAAGAGGAGTCCGAGAACGGAGCCTTGAGGAACTCCACACAATACATCCCTCCAACCCGATTTAATTTCTTCCACTCTGTCGGTATGTGCAAGCACACATTGCTTCCTACCTGTTAAGAAGGATTGCATCCAATTATAGATGATTCCTCGAAATCCCATTCTTTCCAATTTGGCTAACAACACAGTATGGTCAACTCTATTAAATGCTCGAGAGAGGTCCATAAAAACGCCAGGTGCAGTTTCTCTGTCATTTAAAGCAAGTGTTACCTGTTCAAAGAGCTGGAAAATTGCTCATGCATGGTCGATCTACCTTTTATGTAATCATTTTGGTTTTTATTTAATATATCACATTTTTCCAAAAAGTCTGCACAATTCTTTCAATTACCTTTGAGATCGTCGACGTTCACGCTATAGGTCGATAACACTAGTCAACAAAATTTCAGATTTACTTTGTCTCACCAGGTAAAGTGGGTGAACCTGGTAATACTTTTTACACTTATTTCGTATCTGTTTTCGGAAATTTCCTATCAGGCAGGGTTTCAGAGTGACAAAGCAATAAAATTTTGTGAAAGTATATACTATATTGTGTATAAATCATGAAAAAATGACGTACAAAGTAGTATATTTACTGTACTGGCTGTACTTTGCATCAGAAACATCTGTCTTCAGCGTCCAGCAATAGTCTGCCAACATAGCAAGGCTCCATTTGCCTTGGTATCATCAGCACATTTATCGTCGCTTACAATTAGTCTCATGTTTTGTGGAGATTTAGGCACAGGTAATTTCGGACTGTGAGGTAGTAGTTTCAGTGCAGATGGAATATTAGGATATTTTACAGTATGTTTGGATTTAGAAGTCATACCACAAAATAGCTATCGGTAATATGATCTGATGGTTCCCTCCAAATCATAGGAATAGCCCACGCTGAAAGAAGTCTGAGACACGTAACACAGCAAATATGGGGAGCCCAGCTTTTGTCTTCATGACCTACTTTACACTTGAGATACTGCTCATAGCACTTTCTAAGGAGAGGTGTGAAAGGCCGTTTAAGATATTTAAATGTCAATTCGCCGCAAATGTAGCAAAAAGAGTTTGGATGGTTTACACATTTCCTTAGCGTTTTTACAGGTGATCAAATGTTCGCGGTTTTACTACAAGAGCTTCAACGCACCACAACGCAATACTCTTTAAAACGTTAACAACGTCAGCGTATATGTTCATTCACCGAGCTCTAGCCGACAATTGAAATAACAAGAGATGCTATCTAGTGATGGGAAATGCAAGTCTTTACACGTCAAGGCATGTTCAAACATTAACCATCGCTGATCAGTTCCGAGTTCTAGCCGACAACTGAAATAACGTCAAGGCATGTTCTCTTATACTATATATCTAAGCATGCATATTTTAGATGGATAAGCGAATATCCTGGAACATAAAAACTTAGGGCGATGGAGAAATCCTGAACAAGTAATTGATTTCAGCATGCAAAAGTATATGAGATTCAAGCATTTCTGTGCTTGGGACAAAAAACTTGTTAACCAGTGTAATTGGTTATATCAGACCTTAGATTGGTTTTATTATAGTAACTTTTAATTCCTTCGGGAATTTACCAGTGGTAAACGAGAGATTTATTAGATGTGTTAATGGCTTTACCAAATTTTCACGGCATATAACATCTTAATTCCCTTCCGCAAATTTTTAATGGCAACGTTATAGTATGGGTATGTGCATCTTTCTCCATCTAGAATGCCTTACTAGTTCCGTACACGTAGAAAAAAAACCCACAAAATTCAATACAATCACGAAATAATAACAGTTACACGTATAGAGAAGTGATCCCTCTCTTTCTTGACGAGTAGGGTACCTTTAATAATCGTCGGTCAATCTCCCCTTGTCTAGCGTGCCGAAGACCTATGTATAATCCTTGATGACGTCATGCTCCAATCATCGTTTCAGATTCCTTTTTTAAAAGATCTGAATCTATCATTGCACGTTTGCACACTATGATCGTGAAAAATGCCAAATGAATACATGTATGTATTTTATTCCTTTTTTTTAAATTGAAGCAATGATTCTGTTGATATTTTTATGTGTAGCTTTCGTAGTTTGGATAATCAATATGATTCGCATAGTAGGGCTCTGATTTTTGAGTTTCTTTATCATGATTACTATATACAAAAGCTATTAAAGTTGGAAAGGCTCATTTCTTCCTTAGATACTCTTAAACTAGTATGAGAATTGGAAACTAGTGTTTTGTATACGTATTTACTGAACCTCACGTTCCAATAATCTTTGAACCCAACTCATCTAAAACAGGCAGTTCTCCACTGCTTGATTGGAGGAGCAAGATCTTATCTGCAATGCCTGTAAGACTAAGTTGACGGAAATTCCGAAGTTACCCTGTGAAATTATCAGAGTGGAAAATCTAACCTTGTAGTAGGATAAAATATCGATTGCTGTCTTGTAAGCAGTTCCCCTTTAAGCTTTAGCTAGTCGAGATCCCCTGGTAGTGCTATTGGTGGTGTATGGAATATGGAAGGTATAAGATCTGCCGGAGACAGCATTTCCCCGAAGTGCACCAAGGCAGGGTTATATTATGTATTTCCTATGTACGACGCTACAGACAATGATGTAATATAGTGATGGCCTTAACAGGTTTAATTTTTGAAAGTTTTCTTGAACTCAATTTTTGCCAATAAAAAATAATTTAGATATTACAAAAATATCTGAATGCATCAGGTTAATCAGGTATGTCTCAGAACGGTTTTCAAATAGAGAACCAGTTATACGAATAAAAGCATGGCACGGCAATAGATAATAGTTTGTTTCCCTTTATGAACAATTTATTAATTATAATTTTGAGGTTCGAGAAGACTTCCAAATATTTTCCGATCGTCCAGGTCAGATATGTAGATGCTATTTTAGCTATATGTGATACAAAATTCTTGTAACTTGAACAAGTTCTAGGATGACTCGAATTAAAAACTCAAAACCATTAATTTTACTTTAGAAGAAGGGAGCAATAATGAACTTTTCAAATTTTTAGAAGCTCTAGTAATGAGAAATAGTAAAAGTAATATGTGGTAAGTGCTTGGTGAATTGAGTAGCTCAGTAACTGCTACTGCCGGTCCCAAGCTCGGATAAAAGAGGCGGGTTCTCAGGTCAGGTTAGCTCCCTACCTGGGAAAAAAAAGGTAACTTAGCTCAAAGACTCAAAGATATGCCTCGGACGGATTTGAAGTTGACGACCCCGGCGAGGGATATGGAAAAAAACAACTTAGAATTGCTACATGGAAAATCATGTCCTGGAACAAACACGTAAGCAGAATGGGCGATGCTGAAATGGTGACAAGTGCCAAAATAAATAATCCTGTTGGGAAAAGAAATCAGGGTAGGCCATCGAAACGTTGGAAGGAATGCTGAACATCTACATCCGACGAGGCATGGGAAGAAAACAGGCAGTACCCTACCTACCACATGCAGAAAGCTAGAAGAAAAAGAAGGAAGGAAAACCGATGTAAACAGATTTATAACAGCAGATTCAGAAACTATTGCTTTCGGTACAAAATGGCTAGTTTTGTAAAGAGCACAATTTGCACATTGCATACAAGATAAATAATGATTTAAATAATCTTTTAGAAAATGCCAAAGATAAAATTGAGATACGGATTCTGCAAGCGATTTTTGGTTTCAGAGAAGATTGCATTTATCGAAACTTCAAAAACTGAAGATATTATAATTTTAAAATGAAAATTATTTTTGACGAAATTTTCGTGACATTAGTTAGATATTCAGTAAATGCGATGCTAATTATGAAATTAGATGAGTATCTTCAACGGACGTCCAAAAAATTGTTATTTTTCAAATTTCAACTTGTAATGGAACTGTAAAATTTAAAATATTTTTATTTAAATATAATAGAAAGTTTAATGTTAGTGCAGTTTTGGAAATGTTGATGTGATTACGTTATCCGTTGTATATTGTAAAAAGGAGTTGTGTGGACTGGACGAAAAGCGATCGAAGAGAAGCGGGGATGCCTATAGTGAGGGACACGAGCTGTCAGGCGGGACGTCACTTTTGACATTACGTCAGTTTGACAATACGTCAAAATAAATTAAATTAAGAGTCAGGTGATATTACTGACTGGGATAATTCGCAGGAGGCGATATGTCAATTTTGACATTAGGAAAAAATAAATGAGAAATAAAAGTCAGTCAAGGGACAATTCTTGACCTGGCTGGGGGTGTAACTAAGTTTAGAGAGTCAAGTGATATTAATTGACTCAACTGGTTGCGTTATTTAAGTAAAAGTCGTTATTGAACCCGAAACCCCGTAATAAGTTATTAATCCAGAGATATCTGTTCGTTAGTCGGAGCAATAAAATGTATTAAACCGCAACTCCCTGTCTAATCTGGTAGCCGCGGCGAATCAGAAAATTGGACCGACCGGAGAGCTAAGTTAACAAACTCCTACATTAAGCATTATTCCATTACGTATTTTTTCATTAGTATATATCAACAGTCAAAAGGGGCCCAAAATATTTATTTTTACCTATTGTTGTTTTTTTTTAAAACTTGTTGTTATCAAATTTATTATATGGTACATAAATTACTTTACCAGAACTGCGCGACTTGAGATAAGTATCAGATAGAGTACTCAGGTTAGACAAACCATTTTCTAAATTTAAGTTTATTCTAAGAGTACCGTTACAAACTTTCTCTTACAATTTCTACGTGAAATTTTGAATTTTAATTATTTCAAAAATAAGCATAGTTAGATTGTTTATATTTATATTAAAAATCAACTGAACTAGTACAATCCAATATTACAAAAGAAATTTTGCCTTGTTATTTTACATATTTGGTGCAATTTAAGTGAAAATTGTTTCAATTGTAGGCGACAATTATAAAATACTGTAATATAATCTGATTGGTGTATCGATGTAAATATCGATAAACTAAAAATACAAGTATGAATCGCTGCCATTATGCTAAACTGCAAATTTACACCGCACGAAAAAAAATGCTTTGATATATTATTTGAAACGGCCACCTTATATACGCATTGCGATAATGGTGTACGTGATAGAATACTTGTATTTTTAATTTATCGATATTTACGTCAATATACCCACTACATTATATTACAGTACTTATTGGAAACGTTATAGAAATGATACATAATTTCTAGATAAATATCCATATATGTATTTGTAACGACAATCATGTATTATTATATAGTTATTAACCATCTAAAACAGCACCGTTTTCTACATAAAACCGGCTTTTTTTGTAAAAAAATATTTTTTTCCGAAAATAATTTGCGTCATTCTCGGCACTATGTAATATACTTCAAATCATATTCTATAAAAAGGAAGAAATCTGTTATAGTTTTCGAGATATTTACGAAAATTTAAAAATTATTCAAATCTTTTGGGGGGCTGAGGAGGCGTAGTGTATATAGATATATAATATAAGCTGAAAATTAATCACGTTTAACAAAACTTTAAAACACTCCACACCGCATAAATATATACAAACTATATACGTGTTTCGGCAACGAAATTGCCATCCTCAGCAGTAACGCTAGATTAATACTTTCTAAAACGTGTATACTACAAATCAATGTTATTTTATTGGCGATTTGGTTAAGAGCATATCTTCCAAGTTTTAACCGTAAGAAATTATTCAATGATACTTATTGTAAGTCTAACCCTTTTGTCCTTTGTAGTTTCTACTGAGAATTACAGCTTAGTTCCCAAAAAATATATTCAGTGTCACTTACTCGTTAGTGTATTTTCGATTTAGTTCTATTATTCAAAGCCAATGTCCTATCATTTTATATCTATTTGCAATTTTGAATATTTACTCTACTATATTGGATATTTACCTTCAACGCTTTGTCATTTGATAAAGCGGTTTGCCTGTACTGGTACAATTTGATAGCCAATGAACAACATTTGTGGCACACCATCTTGGATACAGAATCTTCCTCGTTAATCTGCAACAATAGATGGAATCTCATTAGAACAAAGTGGTGCAAAATTATTTTTAAGTTGTTAAAGAGTTGTGAATATGCTACAACACCAAACGTTAGCGAAAGTGTTCAAAATAAGACTACTGCGCATCGTTAGATATGCCGCTATAATATTTCTTACGAATTCTAATTCGAAATTCAAAATGAAATTTCGCTCCGTCTCAATAGATTATATCGCCAGAAGAAAAGCTCACTGGTGGAAAGAAGATGGCAAGTGGAAAATAAATCGTTTTCATCTTGTACATCAAGTCCAGGGGTAGTGCTCAAAGCGAGCACAAATAGTAATTTTTCCTCTGCTTTGGGAACCTCTGCCAAAGCTCAAGCCCTGACCGACCCCAAATCGATATCACCCAAGTGGGAAACGTTGCTCCCTTGCCACAGGGATTCCATTCCACGCTGCGATCGATCGATAGCATGGCCGACATCATCCACACTAGCTCCACTCTGGCACGCTGGGAGAGAGCTCTAACGAGGGATCAGGCCCTCGCAAAACCTTTTCAGAGGGTTTTCCAGAGGGGACGTATATTCGGCCAGGCAGCCAGGAGCTGTATGCAGTGTATAGTGACAGAGCTAGTAGAGGCGGAGAACTAAAAGCACGAGAAGCCTTTCCTGTACACTCCGTTTCACTCCACATTTTAGCGCAAACTTTCAATATACGTCTATTCGAGTAGGGCGCTAGTGTTCCTGTTCTCTGACAAGTACCTCATTTAAAATGATGACGTAAATATGCTATTTCGTGCCAATGAACGGAATCGAATAAATAGTTTTGTGGTGGTTTTTAAGAATTTGTTTAAATATATGTACCTACATCTAAGAGAATGTATTGATTTTTATCACAGAATACGTTTAAAACATGTTTCTGACTGAACGAAAATATTAGAAATACTAATTCTTGCTTTTTAATGATTGAGAACAGAATTTATGTTAATTAGTTTTGTGAAGCAAGAATGGGGTCAGCATGAGATGCCAAAAATGCGGTCATGCATTATTCGCGAATGCAGCTGCAGTTGTTGATTGATTGTGTCGTTGTTAGGTCGGCTGTATATAGAAGATGGAGGGTACAGTCCAATACACTTTCTTGTGGGACACCAGAATTGAAACGTAGTTTCCTTGAACATAAAAGTTTTTTCATTAAAATCCAGAAAACCAGATCTAACTTCAACCTCCGACTCCGACTGAATTAAATTTTTATAGGTTCTGCATCAATATCGGTACATGTCATTTTAATCACAAGAAAGATCTATTTTTTTGGAACAAGAGAAAGTCAAAATAAGGTATAATATTTCCAAACTTCGAAATTGTAGCAGAACTATTAGATTCTTTACATAATTGACACCAGTATCTAAATCTGAATTTCGATCAAAAACTGCACATACTCTTTCTTTTAATCTACCGCCAAATTCACCCAGAATACTTTTTACTTTTCTAGCAACTCGATCTAACACAGTGAATGCCTCTGTTAGTTTAATATTTTGATTTTCAAAGAATTTAATTGTTTTTGGCAAGTTACTAGAATTTCTATTGATAAATTTTTGTTTATAAAATAAGAAAAGCGGATTTGCATTCAGTAATGCTAGTAGCATCCTCAGGTAATTCTGATAGGAACTATTTCATCAGCTGAAATTGACTATGGTGAGAGAGACTTGCTTCTGTCCAAGCCCCTCATCGTGTAATTATCAAAAATGAGAGCAAAAGAGTAGCTGCTTATGCTTTTACACTCGTGAAGGTTAAGGTAAAATTATTTTTACGTGAGGACCTTAATTTATCTACCGTTAGAAATTGGCTTCGTACAAAGTCACAAATGCGGTGCAATACATGAGCCACACATGCTATATGCAGGAGATTTGGATATTCTCTCTTCAGAATCTTTCCAGCTATTAACATATAGGCTGCGTAATCGGAAGAAAAATCAAAGTACTTTTTCGCATTGCGTGCACCTTGTGCCAAGTAGATTTTCTAGACGCTCTTTCATAACTTCGCTAATGACTTCCCAATTTACTACGTCACTAATTTTTGTTGAAATTAAATCGGGTGTTTATTCAATATTCGCCAGTGAGATGCATGTGTACGCTACCTTAGTCTAATACACACTGAAGCAGGCGCACTAGGAGATACTGATATAAAAGTATGCTTATACCTGTGACCCATCCCATAAATATCGTCGAGCTGTAGTTTCTAGGTACATGCGCAACATTTAACATATCCTCGCGAATGCGTTGGGTGGCAATAAAAATGCGATTTCGCAGATTCTCGGTGTTTTAAATGTCAGGGTAACGATCGTACACTTAACTCTTCATGTATTCCCACAGAAAACAGTCTAACCTAATTTGGAAGGAGCTTTGGTGTATATCGTATGGGTTTTCGTCCGCCCAGTGATGAATATCATGGTACTTCAAAATATCCTCTGGTAAACGTAGAATGTATAGGTCAATAACCTGAATCCATTATTGATATAAAATACAAAATAGGATACGGTGGCTTAAAATAGTAAAAAAAAAAAAAATATACCCTTACCACCTCGATGAGTGGTGTTCTGTGTGGTGCAAATCTCCCAGAGTGCGGCGTCTAACATTATCTTCCTTCATAGATTCTGCTGAGGATGGCAAATACGTATACGTATTTGCCATCCGTATATATATAATATCTATCTATATATCGTATCTGTATATCGTATATATAGAAATACGTATCCAGGAGTTCTTCACTCATCGAGGTGGTAAGGGTATATTTTTTTATTTATTTTTTACTGAATCCATTATTCATTAAAACAGCTATCAAACGGCTAAAACTCCAAAAACGGCTAAGACAAACCGTTTTAGCCGTTCGATAGCTGTTTTGATCAAACGGATAAAACGGTCTGTTTTAGCCGTTTTAGAAGTTTTAATCGTTTGATAGCTGTTTTAATGAATAATGGATTCAGGTTATTGACCTATATATTTCATTGTCAGCGTATATGGGATAATGTATTCTACATAGAATATAAATTTCCTAAAATTACGCAATACACGTACGGAGTAGCAGTAAAATTGATTGCATCATATCTAAACAGGTTACATCTCGATTTGAGTATATCCATCGTAATCCATCTCTATAGCGACATCTCTCTTACACGCATAGGTGGAAAACATCGATTATCATACCTACAACAAAGGCAGGAAAGGCGAACTCAGATCAACCATCTAAGTTTCGACCAA
>JARFOC010001506.1:0-11515 GCA_031763485.1 Osmoderma eremita
TCATTGCTAATTTAACCGAATCTGTAGCATTAATAATAAGAAAGTTAGCAATAGTGTCCCGAAATTTTTGAACACCCTGTATAGTACTTCAAGAAGAAGTTCGAATTGCAGCACCAAAGCAAACCCTCATAGGTCTAAATGGCTTTGTGTGAAATGTAAAGTTTCTTTGTGTTTACCTGATAAAAGAAATGGGTTCGTGGCTCTTCATAAATAAATAACATATATAATAAATTGTATTGTTTTTTTATACAATTTTATATTTAGAGGGTTACGGTCCTGGCGATCTCACAACAAAGCCTTTATTTTTGAAGTAATTCAAGATTGTCTAAGTTTATGCTCTCTTTTCAGACTTTAAAACAATTTTGCTTCAAATAATATAGGTATAATTAATTTATTTTACTTTACTTTGGTCCTCTTGGTTCCGTTCGGAACATAGGGCCTCTACAAGTCTCTTCCATTCATTTCAATTTTGTGCCAGCGCCCTGGTTTCCCTCCACGTTTTCTCTACCTTTTCCAATTCTCTATTAATCCCCCTTTTCCATGTTTCTGCTGGCCTACCACGACTCCTTTTACCGATCGGTTGATATTCTAATGCTTGCCTGGTTATCTCACTTTCTTCTCTCCTTAATGTATGTCCAATAAATTTCCATTTCCATCTCTTTATGGTTTGGACTATCGGTTTCTGGTCTGTTCTTTTCTATAGCTCTGTATTTGATATTCGGTTTGGCCCGTATTTATAAAATTTTGGAGTTTTTGTGAATTTCTCTTCCCTATGGTCCATGTTCCTGACGTATAAAGTATAATACTTTTCACATTGGTGTTAAAAATTCTTATTTTAGTTCGTGTAGATAGTTCATTTGATCTCCAAGTTTTATTTAGCACTGCGCCTTATTTATTCTCGCGATTATTTCTTTTTCCATACTTCCACTTTTTTCCAAGATACTCCCCAAGTAATAAAATTCCTGTACACCTTCTCCTTCTATAGATATTCCCATTTCTCTTTCTGTATTTATTTTTATAATTTTTGACTTGCTTATATTTATTTCTAGTCCAACCTTTTTTGCTTCCGTAGCCAGTTTCTCGGTTTACTCTTGCGTGTGTTGCCTTTTCTCAGATATGAGACATACATCATCGGCAAACTTAAGGTCCTCAAGATGCCCAAAAGCATTCCATCTTATTCCAGTTTTGTCTTTCGTCGTTTTTTTCATGATTCAGTCTACAAGTATTACGAATATGGTCGGCGACAATACACAGCCTTGCCTTACACTATTTATATTTATTCCTTCTGTCCTTTTACCATTGTGTATTATCGGTGCCGTATAGTTCTCATAAAGCACCTTCATCACTCTAATACTGGTATCCCATACATTTTGAGGATCTTCCACATTGTTTCCCAATTCACCCTGTCGAACGCTTGTCTAAAATCTGTGAAATTTATATACACTTTGCTCTGCCATTCCAGTGATTGTTCTATTATAATTCTGAGGGTATTTATGTGATCTGTGCATGTCCTACCGCTTCTGAAACCAGCTTGATTCTGTCTTAGTTGTTTATCCACGTCTGCCTTCGTTCTCTCTAGAATTAGTTATGTCATAATTTGGTTGCAACACATAATAGCCTGATTGCTCTCCAATTTTCGCATTTCGTGTAATCTCCCTTTTTTAGTATTCTAACTATTAGCCCTGTTTTCCATTCATTAGGAACTTATTCTTCCTCCCATATTTTATTGATCAAGGGCAATAGTATCTCAGTCGACGTGTTTATGTCAGCTTTGATGAGTTCAGCGGTGATATCGTCTATCCCCGCTGCTTTCCCTTTTTTTGAGATTCCATAGCGTTTCTGATTTTTTCTTTTATAAAGTTTGTTGTTGTCAATTCTAATTCCTCCGGCATTTCATCTTCGATTTCCTGTTTTATACTTCTTTCTTCATACATTTCGCTGAAATATTCCACCCATCTTTTCATTACTTCTCCCTCATTTTTTTGTACTTTTCCTTGTTTATCCTTTACATAGCTTATGTTTGTTCTTTGGTTGTTACTAAGCCTCTTTGTGTTCTTGTATAAGGTTCCAAGATCGTTGTTTATCATAGCCGTTTCTGCTTCTTTCAATTGTTCTTCTTGGTATTCTCTTTTATCTTTTCTTGCATTTTTTTAAACTTCTTTGTCTTTTTCTCTATACTCATTCGTTAGCTTTTCTTTATACCTCAGATTTTTTTCTATCATTAGTTTGGTTACGAATTATTTCAATTTACAAATTTTCAGTATTCAGTAATCACCAATTCTTATTGGTCCAAGGATCTCGGACCAATAAGAAATTTTTATTACATGTTTTCGTCTGACGTTTTAACATCGAATGTAAACCTATACGTAACATACGTACAACATATGTACGTAACGTAGTTGCCCTAGACATGAATCTGTATACATCCCACGTATTAATTTATTAGCATCTTTCGATGTTTAAGACTTGGGAACGGAACAGTAAATCTAAGAGGTTTGCGCACTTTGGGGTATATTTAAATTTTTAAAAGGCGTGTACATACGCTATATTTACATTTAGTTGCATAAACACGTGAAAGTGGTTCTTCTATTCGTATTTATTTTTATGAAAAAAAAAGTGTTTATATTGGCGTGCTTCTAATAATGAAAATTTATGTATGTTTGTAGTATATACATGCTAATGTGTTGGGTATCCTAATGCTTGTAACAAAATATTCTTATTTGTTTATTTTTTTTGTCAATATCGATAAGTAATTTATGGAATTTCTGGCAAAATGTATTTTTACATAAAAGTTGGAATTGCAACAGAAAAAAAGTTCATCTAACGGTAGTTTTACAAAGGTGAATGCTCTAAATCCCTCCTTGCAGCGAAGCAATATGCACCTTCTAAAATCGATTGAGAAAACTTTAGATTGTACAAAAAAAACAAAGCCGTGGAAAGAAAAAATAATAAAGACGTAGACAAGAAATGGCTCCTCCCCTTGCATCAATTTTTGACGTCTAATGGACTAGATTTCTCAAGGTGGGAAATCCATTTTTGAAGAACACTTATCACAGTTTATCTACTACACTATAAGAAATTTCGGGGATTTTCTCTATGAAATCTGTAATTATACCTCCAAAATCCTGGAATATTACCTCAAATTTGAGGTAAACAAACTGTTGCCCTAATAAATATTTATTTTGAAAGAATAAAAAGAAAACCTTCATACAAAACGCACGTAAAAGGATCAAACAAGTTGGTTTCTAAGCCCTATTGATTCACCCCTGACAAATTTTCGTAACTTTATAAAGCTTAAGTTTTTTTTTGTTCTTAACAATATTGGTTCACCTCACACTGAGATGTAACAGATGTTCACTCACATTGCGTGGAAAAACTTAAGCTTTATAAAGTTAGGCAAATTAATTTGTTTTATCCTTAGTGTGGGATGAACCAATAGGCGTTAGAAATCAACTTGTTTTATCCGTTTTAAGGCGTTTTTTATAAAGCTCTTCTTTTTATTTTTTAAAAATATATATTTATTTTATACTCTTTAGTAACAATGTAATTGTATTTGTTATTTTCATTAATAAACTGTTCATAAGGTATTTTTTGTTTATGTTTTAATAAAATTGGATTACGAAAAAAAAAAGTCAAACACGATTCTAATTCAACATTTACTTATTAACACATCGAGTTACAATTTCATAAAATGGGTATAGTTTAAAATATATTGGCAATACCAGTAGCATAAAAATAAACATATACGCAGATACAATGAAGTGAACATATATACATGCAGAGATGGAATATTGAAATACATGTATTTGAAGGCAAACTATTGATGTATGTATATATAATAATCCACCCCTATATACGTTTAGGTGTGGGGAACAGTATTATTACAAACAGCAAGTAAAGATTACAGAACCTAGTAACATAAGGTTAAAGAAACCGAAGCTATAATTGACAATTTACTTACACATAATTGGTTGGTACAACACCATCTTTTGCCATATTGTAAATATGAATGATCCACTAACCTGATTGACCTGAGTGGATATAATATAAATATAAATTACTATATAGATATCCTTATGCTTTAACATAAAGAAAGTTACACTACTTTCACCTTGAAAGTGTACTTAATGTTTGCAACAGTGCACCATTTATATGACATCTTTGTAATATTCTTTCTTGCAATTAACAGGCAACTTCGATATTAATTAAGATATATATTGCACGTTAGGATTCTACTAATTTGCAGAACAGTTTGCCGGTGAGAGAACACAAAAGAGGCATTTGGTTATTTTAAAATAGTTTATTTTCAAACTAAATAGTCATACAGACAAATGTATATATAAATACATAAAAATAAATGCGCATATTTCAGATATAATCGCAACTTAAAGTCTTTCAGTAGGACATTATGGTCTATGTGCACATTTGATGTATACGTTCGTATGACACCGTACACGCGCTGTGGGGCTGTTGGCCCTGATATCCGAAGTTGGCTGGACGCAACCGTCTTTTGCATATAAGAGAAAACACGGCCACCGGATACCTTTCCAACTTGTCTTCGTACCCAGCCTCTTATATATGCGCTTGGTTTTGGTGCCGCGGTGAGTGCACACACGCGGTAGCGGGTAGGCAGCAGGCGGGCGCGCGGCTCGGTAAGCGACGCGTTTAGCAGGACCGAATTCTGAATCAGATCTTGATTCTTTAATAAAATCATCCTCGGACGATTTTATTTGTCTTCCCCGAAAATTAATATCTCGATGCTCGTGATAAGCTATTCCTACTTGCGTGTACTAATCGGTGGGTCTCGCTTCCTTTGTTTGCATATCGAATTGCCAGAGGAGGTCTGGAACGTTGGCTCATCGGTAAATATCGGAATTCAATCGAATTTAATATTCTGAATTCCGTAGAGCGTGTTGTTTTTATCAGAAAGGGGTCGTCCTTTTTTTCGTTAACTTCGAAACGGTATCGGTAGAAATTTGGATTGGGATTTTGTGTTCGTCGAGTTTAGAAAAAAATATTTGCTTGGAAGATTCGTGTAATACATGTTTGCAGATAAATATAGAATTTTGGATATGAAAAATTCGGAAATTTAATTCGATGACGTGAGTTCTCTCATATGTGGTTCATTTTGAGTAGATTGGAATCCATATATCTTCTTGCATATCAATTACCATGAGTCATTTGATCTGAAATACTTAAAGTAAATATGTTCTATTTTATTATTATTAGCTGTGTTAAGGCAAATAGGATTAATCTACATATGTGTCGTCCTATTAGTTTACTATCGGTTCTTGCTAACACTTATTAAGCTCTTTTAAACTCTAAACTAACGTTTTAAATATAAACAATGCCAAGAATCAATTAGCCGAAAGAATGCGATTATAGGACATCTTTGAAATATTCATTCTTGCAATTAATAGGCAACTTCCATGTTAATTACGATATATATTGCACCCTCTGTATCTTGAACGTTCCGTAATATGACATTCCACATATTTTCTCCAGCTTCTTTTGATGTATTCGCATACTTGGTACAGCACAACGTCTTACTTGTTAAATACGAATTATCCACTACCCTGATTGACCTGAGTAGATATAATATAAATTACTATATAGAGATGCTTATGCTTTAATGTAAAGAAATTAGTTATATAATATTCACTCTTGATGAAGATGTTAGGATAGATTTCGTTCGCGTTCTACGCCATATATGGTGCTCATATATAACGGTGCTCTTAGTAATAAGTTCGCGAGTAATAAGTTTGCGAGGAATATCACATGCAAATGTGGGTACAGCATGTGAGGATATGGAAGCACATGGGAGCACACGCGTCTCCAATTACGCATTGTACTCGACTGTCCAATCAGGATAACTCCTGGTGATTTTGTAGGTCAGGTATTTCAAGAAACGTCGTTGAACCCTTTCAACTTGAGACCGTTGTGTGTTGTAAATGGGATACCACACAACGCATGCGTATTCCAATCTAATTAGTACAAAAGCAAAATATAACAGAATTACAAATGTTTTGCACGTGAAGATTGACCGTTAGATGAGTATCAGAAGTAACGCCCAGATCTTTAATGATATCAGTTCGGTCCAGAGTACGACCATTCAATGCGTAGGTAGATGGAAAGGGTCTGGTTTTACGAGTAAAGGACATAACAAGACACTTATTAACATTTAACGATGAATAATTCTCATTAAGCCAGTCCGCAATAACTTGAAGATTTCTTTGCAATAGTGAAACATCATGATCGTTGTCAATACTGGTTAATACTTTAAGGTCATCGGCATAACCAAGGGCACAGCATGGAAGAGAGGTTAGTAAATCATTTATAAAGGTCCTAGATTTGATCCTTGGGGAACACCAGAAGTGGAGAAAAACTCATTGGACTTAAAACCATTATGAAATACGTAGTTTACGCGATCTGACAAATATGATGCCATGAATTGCAGAAGGCAAGGAACTAAGCCAAAGGATTATAATTTATTCAGCAATATTCTGTGGTCTACCCGATCAAATGCCTGGGAGAAGTAGATGTAAATTGTATCGACCTGTTCATGGTCATCGACAATCTGACAGACACTGTAGAAAACTGACAAGGTTGGTAACAGTAGAACGTCCCGCAAAAGAACCATGTTGATAAGGTGAAATATGGCAGCCAACGTTATTAAAAATACAGTCGTATATATGATGCTCAAAAACTTTTGAAAAGCTGGAAAGAATTGCGATTGGTCGTTAATTGGACACCAGACGCTTATCTCCCTTTTTGAATACGGGAATAATTCGAGCATACTTACAGCGGGTCGGAAAGACACTGGTTGCTATCGAAAGATTAATCAATCTCCTCAAAGGAGTCGCTAGAGCCACCCGAGCATCTTTGACAAACACATAGAGCACCTGATCGTCACCAGAAGTGCGCTTACTAGGAAGTAATGGCATAATAACATAATTTGTAGGAATCATCATTGAAAGGGATATAAGCAATGAAAGGGATATAAGCATTAAAGGTGAAATCGAGTTCCTTATTGCAAATCGTCCAAACCGTGCTATGAGTCAGGCAATAAGGTTTGCGAGGCATTAGCGATGAAAATGTGAACCTATTTGAACGAAAGCAAGCTGACGACGCCTGGTAGGCAGAAACTTGAGACCGTCGTTAATGATTGTACCCATTTAATTGCTTTTGCTTGTTAGGGTGATTCCTACGATGGATCATGGGTCTATAACGGTTTTTATGAATTATCTGAAAATGTTTTATACATCAAAATGGGTTCTGCCCTAATAAATCTACTAACACAACAATTTTTAATTTTTTTTAATACGATTTATACCAATTTAGACACTAATCTTCACTTGTAATATTTGTAGACTTGTCACAAGTCTTCGACCTTATAAATCATTGTATCCTTCTTCACAAACTTGAGCACTATGTCATCAATGGAATACCTTGTTTAGATCTGGTCTAAGCAACAGAAAACAATGCCTTTTTTGTTAATAATAGTAAATCTTCATTGGAAAGTATTACCACCGGAGTTCCTCAAGATTCACTTCTGGGACCAACTTTATTTCAGATATACGTTAAACACACTGCTCGGATTACTCCTCCCGCACAAGTATTAATTAATTCGGGACGACACGTGTTTCGGGAATACGTGGATTCCCATTATCAAGTCGAATAATTCGGCTATTCGACTTGATAACGTATTCCCGAAACACGTGTCGTCCCGAATTAATTAATACTTGCGCGGGGGGAGTAATCCGAACAGTGTGTTTATTGTGCTGCCCCACAGTCCTTGCTATATTTACAGATATACGTTGATGGGTTGCCCAATAACATAACGATAGTACAAGTAATTATGTGTGCAGATGACGTTAGCATTATTCTATCAATGTGCCTGATTTATTTGATATAACTCAAACAGTTTATAATATAAGTAATACTTCAATGTCACACATTCACTTAATTATTAATCAAGAAAAAACAAAATTTCTTTATTTTCATAATGAAGCAGGGATGATTGCCCATGTAATGATTAATGATACTATAATATACTGTAGTTCATCAACCAATAATTTAGGATTAATTTGAAAGAGAACCTTCAATTTGTGACTTATATTGAGTATTTATTTCCGACTCCTTCAAAAGCCTCTTATGTACAACTAACAAAAGTCATGTAGTACTGAAAATATTGCCATCCACAATAAAGAGTTGTTTGAGTGTGAACATATGTCACTCTATAAGCGATTTTTTGACCAATTGCAGTAATGTCAAATGTTAGGAAAAGTTTTTACAATAGGCTAGGTTACTGCTCATTTGAATTCGGTAATCGGTTTAAACATTTACCAGCTAGGTATTTACTAGTTCATCAAGTTAGGCGGACAATAGCAGGCCTTAACGTACTGTATACATTGTTGTACTCAGCTTTTGTAAAGCCAATTTTTACATTTTACGAATCATATGCAGCCGTCTCAATTTTAATTTGTGACGTAATTAATTTAATAACTTCAAACTATCTTTATTGACTTATTTCGTTCAATTTGTAATCATTTTCTTTTTTAAGTAAGTAACTTATTAATAAATATACTTGTAATTTTTCACACCATTGTGTTAATATTCTTTTAGTATGACTCCAATGAAACAATAAAGTATTGCGAAAACTCGATCACTTTAAATTGAGTTGCATTTTATTCCAAGCTGCCTGCTGTTGCCCATGATTGTGTTTCCCTAACCAGAGTATCCGTCAGCCGAATTTCGTTTAACAATATTTACTTTATCTGTGAATTTTACACATATGCACATAAAGTACGTCCTAATATTACAGAAACCTTTGAATAATATATGTACGGCGTAGTTTAATTAAAACTTCTACAGCATCCGTTCATTCTTTCCAAGAAATAGGTGGGTGCTCGCTCGTAATGCAATCTGAACTTGAAGGCATTCGCTAACAAAACCATTTAGATCTTGATGTGAACGACATTTAATTTTAATATGAAAATGTTCTCCGTCAGAATTGCAAGCGGGTAGTTTTAGATTATAGCTACATAACGAACAGAAATAGTTTGAGAAATTTTGACTCAATAACGAAGTAATTAACTACTCAGGTTTCTGTGCAGATTGAATTGATACTATCTAATACGCATACTATCTAATACGATAATTCTAATCATTTTCGTAATAGGATTTTGTTAAATATTGATTTCTCGGTTAATACAACTCATGATGATATCGTTATACATGTATGCTCAGCTCTCACCGGAGTGCGATATATATTGTACCTAGCGCGATCTGGCATACTTGCATTTATGCTCTTCGGTCAGCCTCGTCGCGCGCAACGCCGTAGCACGCAGCACGCCTATCTGAATCATTTTGTATCTGTCTATGCGCACGCAAAGTTCTAAGATGTGATCGTCGATTTCGGATACACTATGTTAGTTTATACAACCACAGACAAGGTAGAAATCATAACATGGGACTTTGCTGGATATCCCTACCAAAGTACGGTAGATCTATTTGCCGTAGGGTACGTGGATCGTCCTATTCCTTCGCATACGACGATTGAGAGGATCGCCAGAGCGTTTAGGAAATTTGGCTGTTATTTTCCTACTTAGAATAACTTTTTCGTTCTCCTGCATCGCATAGCAACCACAAAATGAATATAAGTGTAGTGTATGTTCGTGTACGTATGTACAGATATATTTTTTGTGCATTCCCCACCTGAACCCTGCTGTATATAAAGAGTAAACAGGAGTGGGGACAGTGATTTTGGTTTGTGCTGTGTATTAATAAACAAGTATTGTTGTGCCTCCAAGTATTATTTAATTACCCAAAATCCAATTGACCGCTCAAACACTACAATAAGAAACTGTTTTTTTTTCCCGTAATCCGAGAGTACAGAAAAATTAGGCAGTATTACATGTTTTACTGGACATGCGTGCGTATCCTTGCTCGGTTTATGATGGACTGCGACTAGATATCTCTCGTTGTCAGTGAGACTCGAATGCGTGGTTGGCATTCATAAAGCAACCCCCCGTTCCGATGTGGGCATACGTGTATATACCTACTAATATAGATGTAAAGACAGAATGTTTGTGTGTTTGAGGTAATCTATTTTAAATTACCTCAACGTTAGGTAGCAATGAAACAAGGAATGTTATTTATAGAGAAGCTTATGACTTATTTGCAAAAATTCACATTGTAGTCCTGGCGTAAGCTGGTAATTTTGAGTGTCTGGCAATGTATTACATCGAAATTATTAAATGGGTGTTAAAGTTGATAAAACTTTCCCCAAAGCCCCAAAGTTTTTTTTCTACCATTATTAATTACCTACCGATAAATCGATAAATGTCTAGTATCATTAAAACTTCTTTCTTTTTTGCCCACGTAACGCTCCCGGATAGACAATCTTTTCTCCATATAAAAAGTAGAAAAATGGCGGTTTGTTTACGTAACCTAGATTAGCTCAAAACGTTCTCTTTATCTTCCAATATCTCACCCTAATAAACACGTAGATAAAGTAACCTTCTTTCTTAGAATTCTAATTCCTCGAACCGAGTAAACTACCCGTTGAGGATGAGGGATAACTGTGATGGGAACCCTGCTTTTACGGGAAGTACTCCAGAAATTGTGCCAGAGAAATTGATACGGTAGATACCTAGAATTTATGTTTACATTATCCATTCTGAATTTTACAACGCAGGTAATTTATACCGCACTGTATACTAGACGGTAAGAGAAATCGTATTAAATCGAGTGGAAGAGTGGAGATATTTACGATAATGAAATGGAAAAATTGTAGCAGGCGAGGTAGAAAATCTCAAGATAGGATGGCTTTTGTGAAAAATTCCGCTATTGATATGTGTACTTAAGTAATACTTGACGAAAAAGAAAAAAAACATTTACATAAATTTTAGCTAGCGGAAAAAAGTGTTGAATTAAAGAAACGTTATACATACATACAGTGTGGAAGTAATCGTTATGGATATACGATACCATGATTTAGAAGGTCGACTATAAGAAGGCGGGACTATAGCTGAATCGTCCACCCGATGCAGTAAGCAACACCACCGTGATGCGAATACCGAAAAGTCCGATTCACACCACCATACATGTATCACTTGAGAATGAGGGCCGATAAATTAGTATTTGACATTATTCCTATAAATGATTTTACATGAATAAAATAAATAACATTAAATTTGAATATCTCTTTGTAAATACTATCGAATACGAAACAAAATAATTCTAGTCTTTTTTTTTCAAAATATGTTTAGTTTAAGTAACAGAGCAGATATCCGTCGCGCATTTCAAATTTAATATTTAAATTACTTAAATACAAGTAAAAGCAGTTTTTAGATCGGAGACTTTTGATAGTTTCAAACTCGCTCGTTGTTTTGTATTTTTTGAAGTGATTTAGATTGTCTTTAATCTGGTATTGAAACGTAGGTTAGGTATAGGATACGGTGGCTTAAAATAAATTTAAGTTAAAAAATACCCCTTACCACCTTGTTGAGTA
>JARFOC010001536.1:0-11513 GCA_031763485.1 Osmoderma eremita
AACGGACAACCAAATGACTTGATCGAGTTCAAACTTGCACTGAACGCGTATTACAATGTCCACTTGTCGCCCCTCCACGTCCCGCGCTTCCCATGTTGCCATATCAAACGCTACGTTGTCAGTCTCATTACTTAATTTACACACCTCGCACAAAAGTTAAATTAGGCAATGTTTACCATTTGGTATCATGCCCATTTCAATTTTAAGCGGATTAAAAACAAATTTCGTTGTTAAACATTCATTTTGGTCGACAGATGTGGATGGACTAATGGGTAACTCATGTATTTTGTATCCAGCTACTGACGAACTGTATACTAATTTAGTTTCCAAATCTCCTCTAGCAGTGGTCAAGTTAAAATTCAGAAACGTAGGTTCAAAACGAGTGTGCTGGGAAACCTCTACCTCGCCTCTTATACCTCCAGACTGAATCAAAATCCTAAAAAGAAAAATTTTACTAACTGTGCAACTAAAGCTCTTTCGTTAAATAAAGACTTGTAACAAAGTTTTTGAACTTTAAATAATCAAACTACTTTGTCAGCAATAATAATTTCAAATTGGGGATTGCTTGTGGTTTTGTTATAATTATTTTACCTTCAGAAAGATAGCTACGCTCATCTATACCTACACATCGTTAATGGTTTGTCAAATTTTGCAATGGTTGCCTTTCTGAGTTTAAACGCGATAAACAGATAAATTCGCCAACTCTTCAGAAGCCAATTAATTGTAGTTTGTATACCATTTGATAAAAGGGGTTTTGAATGTAATAAAGACAACATATGGAGTAATAATATTCCATTACCACAGCATAAAAGATAGGTAAAGCGTGTTGAGCAGGAGGGCAATGTTTTTGAACAATTACTATGGCATATAATAAACAAAACAAATTATAGTTTATTCCCCTGCATAACACTTTTCAGAAATTAATTTGTGTATTTTCTGAAAAGATTGATACAATTATTGTTGTAATTGGCATTCTGAGAAGTTCGATTAATGCTACCTAAAATATGTTTAGGTTGCATAAATACATCATGTTACTTTACGTTATAATAACGAATATAATTAACAATTTGCTTTTTCATAGCTATGTTGTTTTTCTCAAAAATACGAAATATCAATAACTTTTTTACTTTTGATCTTTTTTGTTCAGAATCGAATGCAATGACACTGCACAGGCTAGACTATGTTGCTCAGAAACTTGAGCAATAGTTGATGCTAGTGTCACATTTGTTATCCAGTGCAAGGTTAGTAAGACATTGTAACATTTTAAATGCCGCTGAACTACCCCTTACGCCATCTACCGTCACTTTTACCTACCAACAACATATTTTACACCTAGCGCTCCCGTTGCCATGGACTAGACGGACTTGACTCGACGCTAGGACTACACCCTGACCGCCATCTTTCATTACCGCATATTTTATTATATTGACTTTCACTATTACGTAGACGTTGCATAAGTAATTAATATTATTCGAGTGTCAATCGTGGTGACGGAATATCGGCGAACTCTCGGCAGAATGTTTAAGGAGATATTGTAAGAGCACTTAGCTTAATTCGGCTACGGAGAGGGTGGTCCTGGTCGTTAAGTCGGAGTGCTGTGGCGAACTAATACGGCAACGCCTTGTAGGTATTCAAAACCTCTTCAGGAGGAGCAGCAAATCTTATCAAATCCCAGAACGAGTGGATTACTCCTTAAGAGAACTCTCACTTAGAACCACGTCTATACTCTCTTGTTGCTGACCCATCAATCTTTATTTTCGAGGGAAAACGCCCCGATTCATGCGCCGAATCGATATTAAATCACGTACGCACGATGATCTGATTCGCCCAGATATGATCGGGTGATTTGCGGCCAATAGCGCCTCAGAAGACGTCGTGCTATACCCTAGTTCATGGTAACGGAAGCGCTACGTGTAAAATATGTTGATCGATAGCTGAAAGTGAAGGTAGATGGCGTAAGGGGTAGTTCAGCGACATTTAAAACGTTACAATATTCAAGAAAAAATGAAAACTTCCAAAAACGTCAACGTCAAATATGTTCACAATCCCTAAAGATAAAATAAAGGTGAAAACTATACAAGTACAGCTTTTTTTATGTAGAATCTAATAATGTGATTTAAAAATCCATGGCACTCTTTATTTTGGAGATATAATACAAACTGTTTTTTTTTAAATGGAAATCATAGTTGGCCATGGTGTCATTTAAATGCTTATTTTTTTTCTGATTTCATTGATATAACATTTGGTGTAGCTACCAAAATCATAATGATATGCTTTTTTGTTATTATGTCATTTGTCACAGGATTATTTTTTCTTAGGATATATTACAGACACAAATTGCTAAATTTTACCCTCTATCTCTAATAATAATCTTCATGGTGAGGGTCGAATATGTATTAATGGAGGACATTTTGAACACTTAATTAAGTTACAATGAAGTTGTTTGCTTTTGTTCACTCCCTTACGTCTTTGTTGAGTTTTATTTTGACTTTCTTTCATATTACTTCTTTAATCTTTTATTATTTTTTCCATAATAAAATATTTTCAAAACCTGGTTGATTATTTTGCTAATTATTAGAAACAGTAATTCCTTATTTCATTGCCAATCAAAATCTAAAGGAGATAGCTATACCAAATGTTATATCAATGAAATCTTTAAAAAAATATGGATTTTAATGATGACTTCCATTTAAAAAATACAAGTTTTTATTATATCTCTAAAATAAGAGTGCCATGGATTTTTAAATCACATTATTAGAGTCTACATAAAAAATGTACTAGAGACGGTTTTCACCTTTATTTTATCTTAAGGGGTTATGAACATATTTGACGTTTTCTTGAATATCTCGCAAACCTTACACTGGATAACAAATATGACACTAGCATCAACTACAACTCTATTCCCTGAGCAACTTTGTCCATTTAACCGATGTTGTATATTAATATTAATGTAATTAATATTAAGAAAGTTACCCATACACGGAGACAGAAACTGGGCAACCTGTATATGCATATCCAATCAGTGGTAATTCACTTTATGTAAAAGATGGGATAAAATTAATATTATTTAGTGAGAAATCAATATAACTTAAAAATAAATTAAACGAAACTCGATAATCTTCACTTTAGTTGTTATGATTATAGCAATATAAATATATCCGAAATTCCATACACCCAAACTGATTTAATAAATTCGGTACATACAGCGCTGGTCATTTCTAAACTTGAAAGCCGCCTATAAGTAATGTATTTCATCAGGCAGCGATGCCATATCGCGGATGTCAATCGCAATATCCCGAATGCAGTCGCGCTGCGCTGGCCCCCACCATGGAATAGTAGGAGTTTGTCGTTGTAGCTTAGAATGCTCGTAACAGCGGTGATTCGCGCATACGATTTATGTTAACGTTACTCAAGCGTCTTTTACTTTGAGAATTGTCTTTTTCTGAATTTATAAATTTAATTTGCAATATTATTTTCTCTTTATTTACATCATTTCTTTTAAATTCCATTAAATTAAATTCATTGTTTTGATTTCTTTGACAAAATTTTATAATAGAATGATTTTCACTACCGAGGAAAGGGTCCAGATAATTAAATGGGATTACTCTGGTAGTACAGCAGAGGAAGTGGTCGGTCGTTTTATATTTTCGTTTATTTCGTTATATTAGTTTTTTATTCACTTAATGTAGAATGTGTCCTGGTATCCTATTTACGATAATATTTCAGCTTCTATAGAAATGCCTTTTCTATTTTTTTATATTGTCCGCTATTATTAAATTTTTAGTTTGATGTTGCGCATTAAAAGCGTGTGCCTAATGCATTGCTGTATCTAAATATAGTATTGTCCGTTTTTGTTTCCTTGTGCTACAATATTATTCAATCTTGAAACGTTTTAAAACACTACGCAAAGATTAAGCAAAAATGCAAACGGAATTTATTTGCGTAATATCTCGCATTTTTCACGTTACTGATACGCCTTGCGTTTTCTTCGACAAGCTTGTTGGCCTCATGCGCCGTACTAGCAGTTCATATATACATATCTATAGGTATAACGGTGTGGCAACTTTGTCGATATTTTACATTGCTAGTAGGATTCAAGCTCTGTCGTGGCCAGCAGAGTATGTTTCGAGAACACGTAATTGACCAAATAGTTAATCGACTGGGAGCCCACAAATATATATGTACCGAATTTATTAAATCAATTTGTGTGCGTGGAATCCCGATATACTGTATGCATATTAGTGAGAGTCCTTACTACAATAATTCTTCACGCATTATTATAGTAAGAAAACAATTGGATTAAGTATAGTATAATATTTATTTCACGAAAATAATCGATCAATTTCTCGGTTCAAGAAAATAGGGTTAAGAAATTAGTGCTCTCATTCTAAGAAAATATTGTTAGGCGGATATATAAAACAGAGATTTTCTTGACTGAATGCAAACTTATTTGATAAAAGTATGTATTTCTTTGCATAGGCATCAAAAGTAAGTTACTTGCAAAGTAATTTCTGAGATAAATAAAGGAGGTGTTTGAATGAAAATCAAATATGTAGATGTAGATGTTGGTAGTACGTGCAATGATACTTACTTGGCTGTAATTGGTTGATCATGTTGAATTTTGGCACACGCTAAGAAACTGTCAGGGTATTTATTCTCAAACAATACTAAATATAATCGTCTTTGAGGACCTATCAGGTCGCCAGGCAGCAAAATCAATTGTTCATCAACAAAAAGCATTTTGGAGCGGCTTTTTGTGTAATCAGTTGAAATATTCACTTTCCCTAATCGGGCGTCAATAGCCCCAATTGCCTTTTCCTTTCCGGTATTTTCCGGATCGAACAACAATTGCAATATGTTACAATTTTGTTCGGTACGCTCTTTATGTTCCAAAATGTCTGTAACGTATATTTTCCAATTGTGTTCTGTAAAAGGCTGTTCTACTCCTAATTTCTCTACATCTGCCGTTCTATACAAGTCGGTGGTGATTAGCATTTGGCTAGTGATATTTTGTGTTGAAAACCATCTAAAATACACAATGCCGGCAACCGGGCTGTTGAATCTAGCCACCGCTGTTTTTTCGATATTTTTGTCTACAATCGTTATCGTCGAACAAATATATCGATTGGTATCTATGTTACGAAATTGAAGTGATTTTCCATAGAGACCCGTTCTCCCATGCAATTTTAACGTCTTACTTTCTTGTTGTACCGTCATGTTGTCCGGCAATATTAGATACCCAAATATATCATCCATGTTAATTACTTTTCTACCTGAAAACATATATTGAAAGGATGCAAAATATTTTAAAAAATGAATAACCATGAAATATTTAATAAAAATAGTTATAGCATGGTATGGAATAATTTGTAAAAAAAAGTATTGACGTGAAACGTATTTCAGAAGTAATTGACACTATTCCAGGTATATATTCTCTAACACAAAATAAACAAAAAAGTACTTATAAAATATATATCTCAAATTAATTTCTTCCCCAGATATTACAGTTAGACGATAGTTATGTACCAATAAAACATTCAAAGCAACTGTTTGAAGCGACCTCGGTTTTATTGAATTCACAATTCAGCACTCCATGCTTCAGTGGCAAGCCGTATAGCATCCGGACCATTAATTCTTGATTGTTGCTGCATATTTCATAATCCGATTCCTTGGCTCTTCTTGTGTGTTAATATCTACATCTATTAACACACAAGAAGAGCTAAACCATATACTTTATCCAATTCTACAATAAATAATCTAGATCTGCTAATCGCGGTAGTCATTAGTAGCGTTCTTTTTGCAAGAAATCTCAGTTAATCTCAGCTCACTGTAGAGATTTAGCCTTATAAATCTCTCATTCTCCTTCTTTTTATTTCAGATAGGATTACTACATCTAAATTTAATCCTTGTATTTCTTCAAAAACTTCCCTTTGTTTTGTAGAAATACCTTGAATATTCCACGTATAAAGACTCACATCCCTGTTATGTTAGTTTTCCGAGCAAACCCAATATCTCAACTCCCAATCAGAAGGACCAAGGTTTCCTGTCGGAATTTCCTTCGATTAGTCAGTTTCTCCTGTTATTTAAAGGCCTTTCACCCTCTTTATCGGTCACGTACGCCAAGCATTGTCCAGGGCTACATGACTGAAGTCTCCCTAGTCGTGGAATAGAATTTGTTCGAAGAGGATATAATGAAGTAGGCATTTCTCCAGGTTTTATTGCAATGTGGTTACTGATATCCCACATAATACCTGAGACCCTTCACCAACATTAGGCTCCGGAGTATGAGAGTACAGGACGACATCCTATATTCACTAAATTTTGCAGACTATCAAGTGATTTTTGTATAGGATGAAGTCGAAGCATATGTGTTGAGAAAAATCAATGCAGAGTATAAAAATGGCGTGTGTAAATGAATTTTGAAAAGACATAATGTATGGTAGTTAAAGAAAAACGAAACCTTCTGACAGTGGAAGATAGATCTATAGTTTGTAACGTGCCGATTTTATTTTTCACAGGCTTTGTAAGAATATTCATTATTCGTGTGAATTGAGGTCGCAAGACCATCTAGCGGCGATTAGTTAAAACGTAGGCGGTGGATAGCGATCGGCTATCCGATATCACCAGCAAAAATCGGTAGATCGGGAGTCACATTATCCGTGAGGGGTCTAGAATTCGTCCATTATCAAATTCGCTGCCGTTGAGGTTAAAACTATTGTTAGATTTGTGCGGAGTATTGGTTCTTGGTAGATTAGAATTATTGTAATATTTATGGAAAATACGCCCTAAGTATTTGGGGAATAAAACAAACAATAGTATTGAGCTGAATTGTTGAGTATGACGTGAATGAACGTGGATTTAAATAACCTCAACGCTGCGAAACATAGAAGCCACCTTACACCCAGGTACGAATTACTGATCCTTTTCTTTCGGTGACACATGGTAATACTGAAATCTATTTTTAGGGCTTTTCTTTTTCCTGTTTTTCTTTTCCTGTTTGAATTTTGTATTTTGCAATTTTTGGATTTTCGAAATTGAATTTCAACTATACTCATCTGCATTTCCTTTTACCCTGCGGATTGGACATTTGAAGAACGCAGAGTCGTTCTCGTCAGTATTCTATCTTAACCGGGTTACCAGCCGGCGCAGCACGTGGAACGCAGGGAGGCGGAACGAGGTAGGACCTACGAGCACCAGCATAATTTGTAACCGTTTGTAAAGTTTGTAATGATCAGCCCAACTAACTATGGTATCGGCTTCGAAGGAGCCTCACTCCGGGAAGCTTGTCAATATTGCGGAGCATAATTGTTTCTTAATTTTGTTATTAATTCAATAATTAAGACACACGCAGGAGGATTGGCAGAAAGATTACCGTTGTCAAATCTTGCCGGGCATAACTGCCTTTTATTTTGTTATTATTTTTCCACTATTTAAATTAACGGGAATGGCGCCAAATTTAAAACTCAGCCGTCTCCACTGTGCTGGCCGGAGCAACCCCCAAGAGAAGGGCGTCGCAAGTTAAGTGCCGCCAAACCAATAAATATACAGGAAGTGAATCGAAGTGTTTGGAGCCGAGGTATAGGAAATTACAAAGAGAAACGATGTAAAATTGAGTGCCATTGAAATGAACTTTTGGAGATGTAGTTGTGTTATGCCACGAACAGATTAGAAACCAAACAAATGGGTGCAACAACTAATATTCTGAACAAAATTGAAGCTAACGCCCAAGTTGGTATGGTCATCTAAGAAGAATGCCGAAAGAAATATGGCCTATAAAATGCGGAATTGGAGCCCGTTCCGAAATAGAAAAAAAGAAAGATCAAAATTCACCTGCAGAGATGGAGTGAGGCATGTAATGGAAGGCAGACATGCAAGAGGGAGACTCCTCTTCCTGTGCAACGGCACCCGGTGATGACGTTTAGAGTGGGCAGTTGCTAAGATAGTGGTGCTTCGCGCGACTTTGTGTAGGTTTCGTACTGTCAGAGTGACAGCAGGACGTCGCACTAATTACAATTATTTTAACAACTGCCCACCTATCGGCCGCGGCTGCACAGGCGTAATGTGATATTGTTTCTCGTGCAATGTTCGCCATACGTTTGTATATGAATATCGAAACGAAGTGATTATCTTCTGGTGCTATAAGTTCCGAAGATAATTCAACAGCGTCGGGTATTTCTTCTTCAACGTTTGCAGTTCATGGAAGTCTTTGGCAACCAGCCTTTCCTTCAGCAGGTTTTAAAGTGCTAGTTTTCCTAAGATGTCTTTCAATGGCTTCAAATGTTTTACGATTTGGTATACTTCGAGTTGGAAATTTTTTATGGTATCTTCGAACAGCTGCATAAATGAAGGCATGTCTGTATGATCGGTAAAGGTGTACGAATTTAACGTAATAAACTATATACGAGAGTATCATAAAATGTAACACACCTCAATCATTTATTTCGAATATGTCAATAAAAAACATAGAAAATCGTAAAATTGCTTGCAAACAAATGAGGTGTTATATGAACTTACTCTTCTTATAAATTTTACATTTAATGTCGTTATAACCAAAATATCGTAATTTGTCTCTAATTTCACTTCGTTCTTGTTTCATTTCTCTATCTCAGTTTTTTCAAAGTTCACACACACTAAATGCATTTCACATTTCGTTATGTGAAGTTTACATTGGCAGATTTCAACTCGTTGAGCTTGATCTTCCATTTTTGTGTTCATTGTTGGACCTTATCACTGGCTCTCCATAGCTTGTCGGTTACTTCTTGTACTGTTGATTCAGTAGCAAGCATTGTCGTATCATCGGAGAACGTTGCTATGGTTATGTCGTCAGTTCTGGGTAAGCCGCATGTGTAGAACAGGTACAGGATTTGCGCCAAGACTACCCTGTGGGAAGTCTGCATTGATCTTGAGTACTCAGCTACCCGTCTCATTCTAAAGAATCGTCCTGTGTGGTAGGATCCCGTAAGTTGAGCATGTTCAACTCACGCTGGTAGCATTTTATTCAGATTGTGGAGTAACCCTCCACCCTTATCAATGGCTCGAGCCATACCGAGGAAAATTGCTGGGCAATATTGCTTGGTTTGTAGGGTATTCTCAGTTTGATCAGTACTTCGCAAATAAACAAACATTTCTTTGTATGAGTGCCGCGTTATATTTATATTTTATAGCCTTGGTGGAGTTAGGTTCTGTAAATATGCAGCCAAGACATTTTTTAAGGTAGTCACTGACATATGAAGTATAACGTTGTAATTGAAGACCCCTTGTAACATCCTAATGGTGGATGTTATGTATTGATGGTTAATATTAGTCATTCGCAACATTGATACTTTTAAGTATCTGATACCATCGGATTCTTTCGCTTTAGGTATCTGGTACTTTGTAGCAGATACATTGTATCTATATAGTCCAAGATCATTATTTTTAGGTACGTTGTATTCATATTATTTTCAATGATGATTTGCGCAATGACATTACGTTTATTATTTCGTTATTTGTCGGTAAGTGTCAGATACTTCAAATATGCGTCACCATCAGATGCAAAGGTATCGGATAGCTACTTTCTCCACATCACTAGTTAATGTTAATATAGCATTGTGCATGTTTTTGACCACTATTAAAACACGAGAAAAATGTTTCTTGACCATGCGTTTTTGATATGATCCTGCCTTAATGCTGCCTAATCTAACCAATTTTAAGTTAAATTATAGGTATAAAGAAGAAATATAATTCAGTATAACGTTTAGTTACTTTCTGGCATAAATCTTTTAAACGCCTGGCCATCGACGGGTAAAATTTTACATGAGTACCGAGTAAGAGATTTCAAATTTGAAAAACTCCCTAGGTAGATGGTAAACCTACGATACCTTAACAATCCTACACCACTTGTTTTAGTGCTTTCGTAAGACCGGTATTACACTATCAAATATTTTTGACAAAGATATTATACTAAATTTGGTAAAATATGTTACAGCGTAATGTTACCCTGTTTATAAAAGTTTTACATGTTGGTTACGCAAAATATATATTATAAAACCTTTTACAATGAATTTTTGTCAAATATCTTTGATATACAATAACTGCCTAACGGATGACGTTAGCGCCTTACCTAAAAGTTTTTCACTGCATCGTCCTTCATCAATTTGCGTGTAATCTACAGGAAATTCAGTTACGGACCAAGACCATACCTGTTCCGGATATTGCAGGGTAGTGTTCAAATTTGTTATTATGGTAATGGAATCCCTGAGATCAGAGTATACGAAGGAGATGATACCATGTAACCCTTGCCCTGATATGTAACTTCTCAATTCGATAGCGGTAACTTGAAAATAACCTGCGAAACAAAATATTGAATATTGAACTGATTTTCGACTACAGTTGCTTAGTGAGGACTAAGGACTAAGGAGGTCATTCCTAATTTAGCAAAGCAAGCTTTTGACTTAATTTCTCCAAAGAAATATTTTGTGCAAGAACGAAAATCCATATGTGCTTACTTATCATGAATTATTTGTTTCAAATTTTCCGGTCATCAAAACTCTGCCAATCAATGAAAAATAAGAATGTACGGCGTCCGGCAAGGAGGTATGGTGTTTTTGAAAAGACTCATGCCCGCTGGGGTTGACCGAATGTTTTCAGAATGATTGAAATCTACTCGTTGCCAGGTGCCATTTCAGTAGTAATGGAGCCGTGACCCGTGGCACATCCTCTGTTTGTTTACAACACCATCATTGACACTGGTTGTTCTGTGGTGCTCATATAGCGACGATTTAGAATTTTAATGTTGGTCGTCATGGACAAGTTCCAAAACGGAATACCCTTAGGAGGTGGACGAATAGTTTTGAAGCTACATGATCTTTGACACCGGGCACTGCTCAGGGAGTTGATCGAACGGGCATTCTTCGGATGTCAAACAAGTCACTTCGCAGAATCTTAAACTTGGACCTCCATTACCTTCCGTGTAACATTATGGTTGTTCAAGAATTGTGGCATAATGACTTCGTGAGACGACATAGATTAGCAGAAACGTTGTTGGAATTACTGACAGACGATATCGCTTTGATCATGAGTGACGAGGCTGACTTTCATTTCATTTATCGGAGAATCATTTGGGCCATATTTTTTTCATGAAAACGAAGGGCAGTGTCTTGCTATATTGCGTGATTATTCCCATCAGGCAGAATTAAAACAACGATGTATGAGGTGTGTAAATTAAGTAATGAGACGGACAACGTAGCGTTTGATATGGCAACACGGGAAGCACGGGACATGGAGAGGTGACAAGTGGACATTGTAATATGCGTTCAATGCAAGTTTGAACTCGATCAAGTCATTTGGTTGTCCGTTGTCCTTTTTTCCGTGAACCCGGTTTTCATAGTGCGTTCTACAAATGAAAGATATTAAATTCGAGCAACGGTGTGCTATCAGGTTTCGCTTCAGACTTGTGCAAAGTGCAACAGAAACTTTTGCAGAACTTCAGCAGGCCTACGGAGACAGTGTTTTGTCAAAAGCCCAGGTTTTTC
>JARFOC010001558.1:0-11512 GCA_031763485.1 Osmoderma eremita
GCATGTTTCTAGTTTAAGCGATCTTCGAAAGCCATTCGGTGCCGGACTTGATAATGGGAATCCACGTATTCCCGAAATACCTGTCGGCCCGAATTAATTAATACATTGTGCGGGAGGAGTAATCCGAACAGTGTGTTTAATAGGAGACAGTGACTTGAAATTGTAAAAGTAAAACAAAAATACCCTTACCACCTTAATGAGTAAAGAACTTTAGATACGTATTTCAGCAACTAAGTTACCATCCTCAGTAGATGTTAAACGTAGTATCCTGGAAGATATGCTCTGCTCCTTCCAGGGTACTTCGTCTAACAGTTCTTTCTTTTGTAGATCATACTGAGGATGGCAACCTATTTGCCGAGATACGTATCTAGAGTTCTTCGCTCATTAAGGTGGTAAGGGTATTTTTATTTTACTTTTACTATAAAACCATAGATAAATAAAACGTTTTCGTAGTATTTTGAATATTAACACGTGACAATTAAACAAGAAATAAAAATAAAGTTTGGTTTATCGTATCCTAGAAACTGGTTAGCCATAGTAAAATAAAATTTAGTAAAGGCATATATTTTAAAATATTCTTTAAATCCAGCATAAAAAGAACCCTATTTTAATTTGAAAACAATATTGATGACGTCACTAGGATTTTATACAGTGGCGTCACGGAAATTTCAAATAGCAAGCAAAATACCAGCGATAAATAAAATATTTTTACGTGTCCAAGAACTTCTTCTAAAAAAGCATTGTATTGAATGATTTGAGTTTATTCCATGTTATATAGAGACTTACAGCAGATGCATCGTTCACACTAGGAATTGTCCTTTTCCCGGATTTTGTTAACCCTGCCTTTACGAGGAAAATCTTTTCCCGGAATTCCCGGAATTAAATCTGAGAATTTCATAGCATTTTGCCCATTCGTTTTGGAGCTTTTTCTTGCTTTCTTTTTGTTTGTTATCTCTTCCTTCGGATTTTTGCCAAAATGATGTTCTAATTTTAGGTAATTTTATTTTGCCTTTTAACATGTAATGTGTTAACATGCAATATTACTTATTCTCTTAAAACTGTAATTTCCTACATTACCGGCTGAGGGGAAACACTTTGAACAATTTCATATGCAACCATCAATACGCATTCAATAATCTTAAGTCGAAAAGAAAGTAGCCAAGTATGAAGAAAGTATGCTGCGGAAAAACCTGATAATAATAAAGAATTAACAATAAAACGGACGGATAATGATGCTAGTGAGAGACGAATTATTCATTTATTCTCCCACTGCAACGTGTGACGCTATTTAGCTATTTAAAATCCACGAATTCGAACAATACTTATTGTTACATTTTTCGCAGTATAACTGACGCGTCTATCGTCGTCTAACGACCATGGAAAACCAATAATGTATTAAAATTGAATTTAATATTACTACCATCCGCTCTATCTATGTGTGGATGCCGGCATTTCGCCGTATCACGGCTCGTCAGCACACCTATGATAAGAGGGCGGAAGCAATTGTCACGTAAGTTTGCGTATATATTGAATATTGACGGATACTGATGCTAGTGAGAGACAAATTATTCTTCCACTGCAACGTGTGACGCTATTTAGCTATTTTAAATCTAAATTCGAACAATAATTATCGTTACATTTTTCTCAGTATAGTAGACGCGTCTATCGTCGTCTAACGATCACGGAAAAGCGATAACGTATTAAAATTGACTTTATTATTGCTACCATCCGCTCTATCTATGTGTGGATGTCGGCATTTCGCCGTATCACGGCTCGTCAGGCCACCTATAATAAGAGGGCGGTAGCAATAGCAGTGGGAGAATAAATGAATAATTTGTCTCTCACTAGCATCATTATACGCAAACTTACGTGAGAATGCTACCGCCCTCTTATCATAGGTGTGCTGACGAGCCGTGTTACCGCGAAATACCGGCATCCACACATAGATAGAGCGGATGGTATGTATGTATGTATATACATATTTATAATGTGTGATTATTAACACATTGTAAATATGTATTATTAACAAACAACCTCTAGTTCGCACCCAACGCGCTTTAAGGCAATCATTATACTTTTTAATTACGAGTAACCATTACATGGTTTTCTTTTGAATGTAATATCCCGAACTGTTAAGGTATAAAAAACGCAAAGAAAAGCGAATATTTCAAAAGGAATTATTTCTGCGGAGTTATTTTTTACAAGGAATACCAAGATATACTTTTAGGTGCAACTTAATAGTTTGAAAATACTTTTTTTGTTTATATTTTTTAAAAGCAAACAAATGATTAAGAAAGTTTATTAAATGACGAGAAATATTTATATTTTTGATTAATCTCAAAATACATTGTGGTCTTAATAATTTCATTTTATTGATTTGCTCTAATGAATTTTATTATGTTATAGACTTGGAGAGCATGCAAAACTTTGCAGATACTAACCCAAAGCGTGCACTACAATCGAAACAGCAATCGAGAATAGAAAATAAAAAAAGTTCCAACAATATCTCCCAAAAAGAGTCTACGGAGAAATCAGATCAGTCACCGATCGTAATGAGAAATGCATTTTTATCGAAAACTGCCAGTAACGATGCCAGTTTCGAGGTCAAAAAATTATCTAGTCCCGCCTTAGTCGGTAAAAGTTCACTGAATAAGCAAACATACTGTGATAGAAAAATCGAGAACGAATCCAGGAAACCGTCTCCAGAGAAAACTATTTCTAAAAAAGGATCTTTAGAAAAGCAGAAGTATAAGAAACTAGACAACCTTAATCCTCAAAAACTTAGAATCAAGTCTCCAAGTAAAGAGGTATTAAGGCAACCTAAGAAATCAGAAATGGGATACTTCGGAGTACCTATTTCACCGAAAACGCGTAAAAATGAAATTAAGGAAAACGTAACGTTGGAGAAACCAGATTTGCTGCAATTTAATGGGAGGAAAAAAGAAGCTTCGAATGCGAAATACAAAGAACCAATTTATGAAAATATAGACAACGTAAGAAAGAAAAAATCAACACTGCCAAGAGAAAAGCGAGAATTTAATGGCAATATTTTGGAAGAATTAACAAGAGCTGCCGATGAAATTTTGAAAGCAGTCAACGAACATACTCTCGACGATATCCAGAATAAATTCAATACAGATGACGAAGTAAAAAACAAAGGAGGCTATCTAAAAACATTAGATACAATTTCAGAAACCAAATCCTGGAAGCAGAATACTCAAACTTCTTCAAATAAAAACAACGGGAAAACAAAGATAAGACACATCTCCTCCAATTCTTCTGTAGACAGCGTTAGTAGGGAAAGAAAATCGATTGGAGAACCCAAAACAACAACCACACCGAGAACTGATCAAAAAAGTAAACTTAAAACGAACAGTGACAATGCCGCAGCGAAAGCAAATGCAAAAGCCAGAAGATTACAAAGAGCAAGTAGTAGAGAAGCATTATTACAATCTCATGGAAGTTCATCTGAAGATCTGCCGGCTGTTGTAGAGGTGCCTTCTAGGAAACATCGATTAGCAAGGAAAAGTAAATCCTCTCAATTAGCCGAACAGAATTCATTAACACATAAAACGAAATCCTCAAGCCCTAATAAGAAACAGGAAAATTCTTCAGAAAGTAAATTTGAGAGCAGGTAAGATTTTTTTCTAATTTTAAATGACATGATTGAAATCAGTGCCCATGTCGGCGAAACATACGGAATAAAACAAAGTTTTGCTTACAGGCGTAAACGATGAACAGTATTTTTATAGTATTATTATTCCACGTAATTCCTACAATCAGAACGATTCCATGCAATTTGCATTATATATAATATTCTTATTTAAAATACAAATAATAGGATACGGTGGCTTAAAATAAAAAATACCCTTACCACCTCGATGAGTGAAGAACTCCGGATACGTATTTGGGCAACTAAGTTGCTATCCTCAGCGGAATCTATGAAGGAAGATAATGTTAGACGTCGCACTCTGGGAGATATACACCACACAGAACACCACTTGAATAACACTACCTTCCGGCTGATAATCTAAGTCTATATATACAATCCGATCGTTCCGGTACATTAAGCGTATTTCGTCACGCTCACTGAACCGTAACAATCCACTTAATAATAATACTTCTATTTACAATGTGTGAATATTGTTACAATGGAAGACACAAACAATTGGATTATGAACATAACAAGTATAAGCAAACACAACGAGACAATTAGCATATTGAATATTACATTCGCTATAAATTTGTTTACACTTGCCATACAATTTATACTAAGAGATCGTATAAACTAGAATGCGGGATGGGTCCTTCGTCAGAATTCATAACTTTGTCCTTAATCTTATGAATATAAATACTAGCGTAACTATCCAATTCGCTAAGATTAAGGACTTGTTTCACTAACCTAAGATTATCTGTTGACATGCCGTGACCTGTTCCAGTAATATGCTGGGCAACACTAGACTTTTCTGGTCTACCTCCTCTAAAATGAGCAATGTGCTCTTTAAACCGTGCTAAAATTGGTCGCCTTGTTTACCCAATATATTTTACATTATATTATTTGCAATTTATTTCCTGATGTACCCCAATTTTATCTTTGGCATTTCCTAAAAGGTTATTTAAATAATTATTTGTTTTGTATGCATGCGTAAATTATGGTCTTTAAAAATTTTAGATAGATTTTTAGTCGATTTATGAAATGCTAGTTTCACAAATTGAGTGCCTTGATAACTTCCAGGTAACAGAGTTGTACAATTTTTGTTTATGTTTTCTAGCAATATTGTTTATCATATCCATAAAGCATTGTATTCCGCGATTTGTATGATGTTTAATTTTTTTTTCTTCTTTTTTATTTATTTTTTTCTTTTATATATATACACATACACGATATAAAAAAAGAATTAAAATCATACACACGCGGAATACAATGGTTTTCAGAAGAATAAATTGTATGGCAAGTGTAAATAAATTTATAGCCAACGTAATATTCAAAGTGCTAATTGTCTCGTGTTTGTTTATACTTATTATGTTCATAATCCAATTGTTTGTGTCTCCCATTGTAACAATATTTACTAATTGTAAATAGAAGTATTATTATTATTATTAAATGGATTGTTAGGGTTCAGAAGCGTGACGAAGTATGCTTAATGTATGGGAACGATCAGGTAGTATATATAGACATAGATTATAAGCCGGAAGGTAGTGTTATTCAAGTGGTGTACGGTGTGGTGCATATCTCCCAGAGTGCGACGTCTACCATTATCGTCCTCCGTAGATTCTGCTGAGGATGGCAACTTAGTTGCGGAAATACGTATTCGGAGTTCTTCACTCATCGAGATGGTAAGGATATTTTTTATTTTTAATATTTTTATTATTAAAGAAAAACAAGTTCTTTCGCCGCATGCTATAACTGTTTGCTTTTAAGTATTTTTAAGTTTGAAAAATGTTTATTGGAAACAAATTTCCTATTCCAAGATTAACATGATCTGTTTATAATTCAGTATGTGTTTTTTTTGCAAAATACAAATTAACGAGGAAAATACATTACATTAACACTACCTTCTACACCAAATTAAACTCAAACATTTCTCTTGCACATACAAGTATAATTTAACGATGAGATTATATGCATATACATATAAACATTCATGAAAAATGTTAATATACACACATAATGCTTTTGGATCACACAACACAGCTAGTTATGCATAGCATGAGTAGTGACAGATATTCCCACGTACAAACAGCTGTTTCGGACTTCCTGTATACATACACTTTACAATAGATGTTGACAATGAAAACTCATAGGCGACATCTAGTATAAAGCGGAGGATTCATAGCGATGATTTCACGAGCGACACAGCCATAAATCATGAAATTTGTGTTCTAGCTTTACGCTAGATTTCGCCTATGAGCTATCGATCAACAGCTTAAAATATATTCATGGCACTACTTTATACAAAAAGCGCACTAACTTATTTAGTTACTTCATATCTCAAGCAGAAGAACTTTTCATGAGGAAGCACTTGACGAAAGCACTTCTCGTGCTTGCTTTAGACTTTCGAGGAATCTCTGCAATAAAAGTAGACTCCGGCAACTCAATATCACATGACTCTCATTTCCATGTTATAAGTCTTTTCAGGTCTCAACCCCCTGGGACCGGTACTTTGTAATCGCGGCCTCCCTCTCAGACTATGAAGCTCAACTTGCTCTGCACCTCTGTCTGTAGTCTCGGTTCCTCTTCTGTAATATCAACCTTGGGCATTGGCTTTCTTTACATTTCTCTGATAACTTTTAGCAAGATCAGATCCCCGAACATCTCTAGCTGACATTCGGTGTTTTCTATAACTCTAACATCGTGGTTGATTTTCACTTTCCTCTCATCTGGTAATTCTATATCCTTTCGACTGCTTCGGGTATTTTTCACTTCGAGGTTCCAATTTTCCTCGTCAGGTTTCCTCTTTAGGACGAATACCCGACTACCAAACCGTCTAAAATAACTAACGTCAGGTTTCCCGCCAGTCCACAACACGTAAGATGTACGGCCGTTCAGACATTTCCTGAAGAACATCGATTTCTGATATGGCTGTGTTGGTAGCCTCAGTCCAAAACAATTCTAATAGACCAGCTTGTAATAATAGACATCTCGCTGTATCCAGAAGACTTCTAATTTCCTCTCAGCAGTGCCGTTTCCTTCTGGGCCATATAGGGTCCTGAATTCGATGCCATGAGATTTCAGAAGCTCGTTGCATTGCCCGATTTCGACAATTGTAAAATATTCCTCCGTCTTTTTGATAACTCTATCCTTGAATTTAATTAAGTAAACTTGATTTGCGTACAAGTCTATTGTCCGTCGGACAAATTACCAGTAATAGTTTCGACGGGGTTTTTAAGCAGAGCAGTGGCTTAATGATTGATAAGGATGGTGAAATCAGTTTGCTGATCGTATTGACGATTTATATGCCCATGAACGATTTCCGCGCGCAGCCAACAGTAGCGCAATCCCTGTCTTTATGACGCGAAAATAGTTGGATGTCGAATAGTATGGCATAGCCGGTTGGGTCACTATAGAACTTTAAAGATCTTTTTGAGTGCCAGACTAACTGTACGTGGTCTAAATTTTATATCTCCTCACGATAGTTTCACTCCAGAGTGTGATGTCTGTTCCAAAGGGAAGATAACTAAATTTTCGTTTTCAAAGAAGTCCAGAAATAAGACGAGACTTCTAGATATCATCCTTACCGATATTTGTGGATCTATGCGAGTGAAATTGAAGGTGACGGCGAAATATTTTGTGGAATTTATCGACAATTCCCGTTACTCCCTGTAATCAGGGGTTCAGGATATGAAGCTCATTTGTTTCCCAAAAATTCTCTTCATTTAAGCAAAAATTTATGTAGTTCATCAATTTTACAAAAAAGAAAACGCTCTTGATTCTTAAGTTTTCACCGTATTTCGTATTTTCTTTGAAGTTTCTATTGTATACCTTAGATGTCTCAGAAATCTAATTTCTCAAAAACGAAATGGCTGAGTTTGAAAAGGGTATCGTTTTATTGCAAATTACATAGGCTTTTATATAACTCAACCCCTAGTGCAATTTGAAAAAATTGGGGCTGACTCCCCCACGGCTAAAGGGTTGAATATATAAAGGTCATTTTTTCTCTAAAAGTTGCTCCCTCCGATCGAAAGTTGAAGTGTCCCAGCGATTTTGTAAAAAAAAAGTCTTGATTGTTAAGGGTAAACCTTATAGGCACCTGTATTATATACGAGGACTATTCTCTTTCCGATGAGCTTAGTAAAGTAATACACAATTTATTGAGAAAACACATTTGTTATTATTACGTACTGATTTTGGTAGTGCACTTGACTGTATAGACCATACTATTCTGCTACGTAAACTTTCAACTTTTGGCCTAATTTCAGTTTTGTTAGATATGTTGAAATCTTGTCTGGATGCTAGATGCAACTACGTAGTTTATAATGGGTATAGGTCCCATAATTTCTCTCCTTCTTCTGAAGCTCCGCAGGGCTTGAGTTTGGGACTGCTGCTCTTTGTAATTTTCATTAATGATTTGCTTTTATCTCTTTCATGTCTTGCTTTAGTTTACGCAGACGACCTAAAAATATTATTAATGCATCATTAAATCTCTTTTCGATCTCAATCTCCTTCAAGACAATTTAACTGTTATTAAGAATTTGTGCAACATAAATAAGCTGAATTTTAATCCAAAATTTGTTGTTTCATCTCTTACACAAGGAAGATCAATAATGTTCCATCAGTATATACCACAAATAATGAACCTTTATCTAAACTTTATAATGTATTCGATTCCCGTGTATCTTCTCTCTGCATATAGATAATTTCTGCCGGCCAGCCTCCAAGATTCTGGGCTTTGTTATATGTACACTAGCGACAGATTCTAATTGTACGGCCTACCGCTCAACGTAGAGCTTACGTGCGTAGCAAGGATAATAGACAGCTTACTGCATTCATTGGCTGCCTCGCAATGTGTAAACACGAATGTGCAGTATTTGTGTGTATTTTAAATAAATAAAAGTACTAAACCTTTGATATTGTTATTTATTGTATAATAAACATGCTTCTGGTTTAGATCTTATCCTAGTTCAACTACAAAAAAAAGTTCACCGCAAAAAGTAATGAAATTTCCTTTCAAAACAATTTAATAAGACTACAGTATCATTTTATTCGAAATACTTGAAACATCAAACAAATTTCTTCCTACTCAAATACGTCAAATAGTATATGCTTTTTTGCACATTTATAAATGCACCTAAGACATTTTTAATATACACATAGACACCGCACATTCGTGTTTACACCAGCCAATGAGGCAACCAATGAGCTGTCTACTATCCATGCTACGCATGTAGGCTCTACGTTGAGCGTTAGGTCGTACAATTAGAAAGTGTCGCTAGTGTACCTGCAAATTCTTCAAGAATATACATGTTTGAGGGCACTACTCTACGCATTTGTTCTGAGTAAGTTGGATTATGAATCCGAAATGACACTACGTTATCTATACTTGCAACTCAACGTTGAAAAGTTGCCTATGTCACATTTCTTCAAGAGCATGGCTTGGACTCCATACTCCATCGTCGGGAGCTTCAAGACGCTTGCAAATTAGTTCAAGGGACTACTGACTGCCCTTCTTTTCTATCTTCCTTGAATATCTTCATTCGAAGATTATCTTCTCGGTATTCTCCTACTTTTTCTTTGCCTTTCTCCCGTACCAATGCCCTACAACCATCCCCACTTGCACCACCTGCAAATTGCGGTACAGTAATATTTTCTTTAACTCAATCAATCATCTTTATATGATTCCTACGCTTTTTTCTTTCTTTATCCTATTATTATTTATCATTTAAAATTTTTAGTATTGCCCTCTATCATCAATGCGTTTTTGCATCCGTGAAACATTTTCCCCAATATTTCCCAATACAAGTATGACTGACAATCCAATGTATTTTCAGAGTCCCTACTTCAAATTTGCCTGAAATCCGTCACAAGACAGCCGTATCCACCATTAGAAGTAGTGCCGAAAAATCTGCGACACGGGAAAAATCTCAGAAATTTAAGTTTACAGATTCAAAAAAGAAAGCGTCCCATCACAACCAAGATATTAATGGTACGTAATCCAGAATCCTGCCAAAAATAGCTAACCAACTCTGTTTTATTTTTCTTACTTTCAGGAACATCTGGCGCACATAAAAGTGACAAAAGTAAACATTCTTCTAGTAAAGACAACAACAAGCAACGCGCGGCTACATCGTATGTAAAAATTTATAGGCGAAGAAAGCATTTAGAGGCCAACCAGTGCCCTTGTTCATGCTCATGACACTTAGAACGACGCTAGCTAGAATGTAATACACAGAGCATATATGATTAGCAGTTTGCGTTAAGACCTAAATTGAATTTCTTGCTTACGTAACGTACAACTCTTAAACCATCAGAAATTCGAACTGCCGAACTTTCTACTAACACATTTAACAACAAAGACAACCTTGTAAAATCATATATATACTGTAGTTCAAAGTAGGTTGCGATGTTTACTTACACATAATTCTTCATATTTAATTTATGCATAAGTGTAGTTTATTGCAGTGAGTCAGAGAGCCTTAACAAGAAATTAGCTAATTTAGTTTTTCTTAACGCCCACATATTTATATTTTGGATATACAGGATGAATCTTGAACAGCATCTATAAAAATTAATATAGCATTGTCTTATAAAATAATAAGATACGGTGACTTGAAATAGTAAAACTAAAACAAAAATAGCCTTGCGACCTTAACGAGCGAAGAACTCTAGATACCTATTTCGGTAGCTAAGTTTCCACCCTCAATAGAATCTACTTAGGAAAATAATGTTAGACGTAGTACTCCTATTCCGAGCCTACAATCTACGAGGTGTGTAAATTAAGTAATGAGACTGACAATGTAGCGTTTGATATGGCGCACGGGAAGCACGGGACATGGAGGGGCGACAAGTGGACATTGTAATACACGTAATACGCAAGTTTGAACTCGATCAAGTCATTTGGTTCCCCGTTGTCGTTTTTACCGTGAACCAGGTTTTCGTGGTGCGTTCTACAAATGAAAGACATTAATTTCGAGCAATCAAGCAAGCATCAGGTTTTGCTTCAGACTTGGGCAACAGAAACTTTTGCAAAACTTCAACAGACCTACGGAGATAGTGTTTTGTCAAAAACCCTGGTTTTTCGGTGGTTTAAGCAATTTTCAGAGGGAAGAGAGTCTATGGGAGATGAGCCATGCAGCGGAAGCCCTTCAACTGCAAGAACCGATGGCAGTGTCGATAAAATCCGCGATCTTGTGCGTTCAGATCGTCGGTTAACGGTCAGAATGATCGGGGAACAGTTGAATTTGCCTCACACCATGGTTCATCAAGTTTTGACCAATGAATTGGGAATGAGAAAGATCTACTCGAAAATGGTTCGAAAAAAACTTTCGTAGGAACAGAGAGACATCAGGAGAGAAAAGTGCCTTGACTTTTTGGAATCGATCGAAATAATGAAAAATTTTTGAGAGTTGGGTGTTGGAGGATGACCCGGAATCAAAACGCCAGAGCATGGAATGGCGCACTTAAGGCTCTCCAAAGCCCAAGAAAGCAAGAATGAGCCAATCAAAGATCAAGGGCATGCTGATTTGTTTCTTTCACAAGGTCAGACGGTTAATCAACACTTTTACCGGGAGGTTCTGGAAATACTCCGAAAAAGGGTCATGCGTGTGAGACCAAGCATCAAGAACGATTGGATCCTGCATCATGACAATGCGCCACAGCACTTTCCATAAACGGTTTTTTGGACAGTAGAAATATGTCTGTTGCTCCTCAGCTTCCTTATTCACCTGACTTGAGTTCTTGTGGCTCCCAACATTGAAAATTCATGTGAAGGGACACTATTTTGGGACACTCGAAAACATTCAAACGGCTGTAACCGACCAGCTAAAGGCGATTCCAATATCCGAGTTCCAGCAC
>JARFOC010001569.1:0-11511 GCA_031763485.1 Osmoderma eremita
ACACTAGATTGGTCTATAAACCCACCAAGTTTCATTTAAATCGGTGAGACACACTTGCCTGCCTTCCCTTGTTAGTAAGAAAGCATTACAAACTGGACATAACGAAGTTAAGCTACAATCATACATAAATAATAATAATAACAGTAATACTAAAGCAGTAACACTAGATACTAATACACAGTATCGGGAAAATCCACAGCGCACAAATTAATTTAATAAAATTCGGGGTTTCAAGAGCACGTCGGCTCCCATTCTCAACCATTTCCTGAAAGATACTAATAGTAATAACAGTAGTAGCCATAGTGACATTAATAATATAGAAATAGTCGTCATAGTAATACCAGTGCTAATGCTAAGTGATCCGACAAACACCAACGCACCACTAACACTGGGCGATAATAATAATACTTTAAGAAAACAATAATAGCAATACCCAGAAAGTTAGTAATGAGTAATAATGATTACCAGTAATAGCGACAAAGTACTACGGACCTGGCAGACGAAGAAATAAAGCTTGGGTATCCAAACCAATTCTACATCTTTGAAGAATCGATTATAATAAAGCTTATAGATCCTGCAAATAGGCGAAAGGGAATTTGAATGTTCCCACATCGGCCGAGCAGGTCGCGGACTATAATATGGAATGTGTAACCTAAATCGTAATTATTGAAAATCTTATATAATGAATAATGAAAATTCCTTTGACTCATTTGACTCAAATGCTGGATCCCTTTTATATATCTTGAAATAAAGAAATTTTAAACATTTGTCTTGTACTATCTCAATCATTTTTTACCATTTTCTGTTACAGGGTACCATGGTTTCGAAGCAAACACTAACTCTGATCTCACAATAGCGTTATACAATAGAGGGATTGATTTAATATGCACAAAATTTGAAGTGTGCCGTCTAATAAAAGCTAGATTTCTATAAGCATCCATTGTTATGCTTCTAGATCACTATTATTTAAGTTGTAGTTAGAAACATAATGATTTTTCTTCCTTGTAAAACTCAGGATTCTTCTTACGACTCAAAAACGTTTTCAACAGAACCAATGTTGCTATAAATTTTGCAATCACCTGGATACAACAGACATGTACATGTTTGCAAAATTTCAAGTAAGTCATTCACAAATATTGAAAATAATGAAGGCCCTAAATTACTAGCTTGTGGTACACCATATGTGACCAAACGCACTGAGAGAGAAATGTAGGAAATTTTACTACAACTGTCAGTATTTATACTACACATTGTAGTGTATATAGGGACAAGTACAATTTGTAACAATATTTACCGTTGTACCATTGTAGTACTAAGTTTGTAGTAATAATTCTGGCAATCTGTATGAAACAAATGAATGGACAGTTAGCTTTTTTGTACAACGTTGTGGGAGAAACTAGTATTTACTGTGGTAAAAGTTTACACAATTTTATGTGACACTTCTGTATCTTGGTGAGCAGAAATAAACACGTGTTGTAGTAATATTTATTCTATTTATTACTTTAAACTGGTATAATTTTGTAATACTTACCTTTATTGTAACATCTACAACACAATATATGACTTAATACTACATTGTTCTATGGTGTAAAATGAAAAGTAAAATCAAACACGTCTATTCTCGGGTAAATTCTATATTCAACCATATTGCTTAAAGTTAACCAATTGTGTATATGACTCATTGTCTTTCTTTTATAATATACAGGTAGAATTTCGGTTCTAACCGATACGTGTTGCTTAATGTGTATTAGATTGAAGATAATATAATAGTGGTCTCATTGTAGTATGACGAACGTGACGCCTCATCAACTCCACATCATTACAATTAACAATTGATAAGTTTTAACTTGTATGTCCATATTTCTAGTATATACTTGTACAAATTCCTATATATTTGCAATAATGTGTACTAATCCTTGTTGTGAAATTTATCTAATGTAGTATGTAAAATGTCAACATTCATGTTTTAAAATGTTTCAGTCGTATGCAGTACTTCTAACATTTTCATCATTAATTCCGTAAAATATTCCGTAAAAAGTTTGATTTCGTTGTAAAGGATCAAGGTAGGTAGTTTAGATACACTAGATTTACAAACTAGAAATATATATTCTTAAACTAAAGCAAACGGGTTGTTACAAATTACTCATCTTAACACGAATAAATATTTAAAACAAAACAGTACTCTTCCTAATTTATTTATTATAATTTTGCTACATAACTGTGCTACCGGCTTCAGTTAAGAAACCTTCTTCAGGCATATACTTAGTGATGTAGTAGTCAATGGATGAAAATGTGAAAACTACGAAAGTAGGTATCGCGATGCCACAACGACTATTGCATTCTACTTTATTACGGAAACCGGTAGCATAGTAATATAGCAGAATTGTAATAAATAAACTAGGAAGGGCTACACAAGACTACTGTTTTAAACATAACCTAAAATTACTTGTAGTCTTCAAGTACTCAATGCTATCGCCAAAGTATAACCTAAAGGTAGTTTCAGATAAGGATAATTCTGAAAATATTGTAAAATGCTTTCTTCAAATCACTGCCTTATCTTGTATGTTTCTTTCCAGTTTTCAGCAACCATTGTCTTGTATCTTGGGTTTCATCATCACTTATTGCGCTTATTGGACCAGAAAGTCCCATTAGATATGGGGTCATTCTACACCGCATTTCCGTGAATGAAGAAAATCTGAGCAGTTTATCTATTCTAGAATTTACCCCAGATATTCGTCGCAGCGCCGACAATGTTTACAAATATTTTTTTATATAAGCTGACATAAGTAACTCCCGCTCATTATCGCTTACGCCATGTTAATCCTATGGTAATGTAATGGAAAATTAATAACCTCTAAACTTTTCTTCTAAACAGGAGAGATCCCACTCCCTCAGTCGGCCTATAACGAATTTATCCATACCGTCATCTTTCAAAATTACTTCATACATACTTATATTAAAACACTATCCGCAGTATCCTAACTGCACGAGACACAGAACCACACATGTGCATTTCAGGACTGTTTCAAGACCGCCTGATCGGGAGCGCCATTCATATATTTCATATATTTAGTCTTTCTTATTATATGGTCTTGTGGTTTTATTCTCACATTGTTATGTAATACTGTTACAGTAAATACTAGTAAAATCATTTACTGACACTGTGAAATAATTATAGAGTGTGTTGCTACTTCCAAATGTATTAAAATTTTAACAAAATTGTGTTACTATTTCAAACAATATTAATCCTATAAGCAGCTGTGAATTTTTCCTATCACTATTCAATGATAAACGTGTATATTAGAGTCCACTTGTTTGTATTACATATTTCTACAAAATCGTTAGTACTGCGCGTATAAATATTTACTACAAAGATTTATCTCTATGCGGTTCTGAATGTGAATTCTTATTTTAAAAAAACTATTTGTCCTCTATTGTACAAATAGGGGCCGAGTGTAAATGACATCCAATTGTAATGGTTTATCGATTGCTGAAGATACTTGTTCTCCAAAATAGTACGCAATAAGATAAGAGGTAGTGAAAATGAGAAATAATCTGCTCTAGCTTCTTTGTGAGTCGTCACCAGCTTCACCTTTTTATTGCGTAGATCGAAGATGATAGTTTGTTGCATAGACTAACCATCCTGCAGGTAAGTTATTCCTTCTTTAATTTGCAAGAACGGTATTTATTTTTATTTAAAACTCCACGGACGGTGTCGTATGTCTTCAATGTGCGCACTTCACAAACACAACATTCAAAATTATTGATAACATGACACATTGTCTCATGTGAAATCTCTTTTTCAAATCCTGTTTGAAACAAATGTGTAATTTGTCTGCTTAACTACCCACATTTTATAAGAAAAAAATTCTCATGCAGGGTAGAAATGTCCATAGCGCGTTTGATTCAACAGAAATAATAAGTCTCTCGAAAAGATAGAAACAAATCCAGCATTTTTCCTTAAAAGTCGAAAATGCCCTAAATATACCGTAAGAAAAAAGCAATGCTACTGTAATATCGCAATATTTTTTTACTGTTTTTAATTGAATGACGGAGATAATTTCTCATTATGTATTCGTCTAAGCGATCCCCTGGTAAATATGTTTGATTGAAAAAGAAATCCCAACGTCCCAAATGTAAGCGGTTGCGCCGACCGCCGAACCATTACGCGTATGAACATTTCATTCCGCGGAATAAATCTTTCTTAGTGATGCAAATGTGGGGATCGCTAAGGGGATACAATCATTTGCATGCAAGTATGGCGAATTTATGGTAATGATAAATTAACAAGTCTTAATTATGTATATTCAGGCCGGACGGGAGGAAACCCAAACTGCTGCTAATGGAAACCAGTTATTATTGATTTTCTAAGGATATGGTAGTAGATACAGCTGGTAACATTTAAATGGATGAAAATCTAATCGAACGTATTTGAAGACCTACTATTTCAAAGCTCTGCCGCCGATTATTTTAGCCGCATACAAGGTGACTCTGAGAAGTGAATCGAAGAAATTATATGCAGTGGCTATATTATATAAAGGAGTTTTCATTGAGAAGGTACAAACTTCAGTTAATGCCATTATTGGTGGAACACAATTTCTGGCTTGTTGGCGTAAACTAATAATTTAACATAACCCCACAAAAATAAATCCAGATGTTTTAAATCTCACGAACGAGAAGGATAATTGACTGGTCTATTTCTTGAAATAATCGATTCACCAAACTTCTCTAAATGAATGTGGCAAGAGGCACCGTCTTGCTAAAGTGATATATCATTCGAGGGCATCGAATTCGGGCCAAAGAAAATCAGCCAACATTGAGCGATAGCGAGTCCCATTAACGATAATGGAGTTACCAGTATCATCAAAAAAAAGGTCCAATGACTCTTCCAGCGTGAAACGTACACCAGGCACTCAGTTAAAGTAGATATAATGCTTTTTTATAGATTACTCCAGACGATGACAATTTTTATTATTCATAAAAGCCATTTAGCCAAGAGTGAGCTTCGTCGCTGAAAATGATTTTCTTATAAAATTCTGGATTATTTTCAAATCTTTCTGAAGCCCAATCCCTGAATCTCTGACGTAACAAGTGATCGTTTCGTCTGAGTTCTTACGATGAAGCAATCTTGTAAACACATTGGCCGAGATCTTTTCGCAAAATTCCCCCAAACTAGTGTTGGAAATATCCAATGCCTGAGATCGACGAGGAATTAACAAATTTCGGTCTGCCCAACACTCACACGTAGAACTGCAATACTCTCTTCACGCCTTGACAATGAGATTTTTTGCGACTAATTCCTTTAGAGAATTTCGTTATTTTATTTCTAAATTTTTTATTCTTCACTTCCAACAATTCCGGCTATGACTCCCACAGTGCGATTCAAGAAAATATTTCCGCTTTGGACTAGTAAACACACTGTTCGGATTGCTCCTCCAGCACAAAGTATTAATTAATTCGGGACGACACGTGTTTCGGGCATACGTAGATTCCCATTATCAAATCGCATAACCGAAATAGGTATCGTCCCGAATTAATTAATACTTTGTGCAGGAGGAGTAATCTGAACAGTGTGTTTATTGGGCTGCCCCACAGTCCTTGCAATCTTTAGTGCTTTGGACTAGGACTTCTATCGTGCCATTGCATTGAGAGCTCTTAAATTACAAAAAAATTAGCTTCTAGAAATAATAAATTTTTTATGTCTGAAAGAGTTAATAGGTGTTTTGCCTTGCTTGAACTTGCTGAAATCAGCCCTCGCAATAACGCAATCACGTCTAAGACCAATGTCTGATAGCTGCTGACGTCTCCTCATGCAATAAATGTCGCAAATTTCTTACTATTGTATACGATCCTTACACAAAATTATAATCGACACTCGAGCTAGCATTTATGTGTGGTGTCGAGAGATAGTATCCCTGGATCTAGCAGCAATCCGTGGCCTAGTCTGTACCTATACAGATAGAATTTTGCGTTTTACGACTTTTTTACTTTTCATATCAAAGCCACCTTGTACACAGGGTGACGGCATTAGTGTTGTAAAGCTCGATATATCCGTTGTCATATAAAATATTAAAAAATGTTGTTTACAAAAATTGTAGACAGTCTTAAACTTAACATTTTAAAATTATTTTCATATGTACAGGATATTTCATATGACCAGGGTGAACCAAACACACGTTTTCTTAAATGGAACACCTTGTATATTATTTTAGATTTAGATTAAGCTCATATGACGTACTTCCAATGTACAATTTCACTGTATTACACAGGGTGTTTCGAAAGTTATGATCAATTTTATATGAAAATCACTGTGAGTTCAAGGTCCGGTATACTGCAAACGACACAGTCTGAATTTTTTTTTTCTTACATGCATAGATTTTTGATATTCGCCCAGTTTTATAGCAAAGTGACATTTTTTGAAAATTGTCAAAACTTAATACAGTCAAAACTCAAATACATTAATTCTTCGATTATTTGGTGATCCATCACCATGTATTTTATATCATAAAAAGAAAGAATATAGTGTAGGTACTTTCATATTTATCAAGCACTCTCTATACTTAAAGTTATTAATTTTTAAGATATTTCAAAAAAGGGGATTTTTTGAAATTATTTGTTATATTATGATTATATTATAACAAGTTAGTAGTGGAAAAATGTCAGTTTAATGTTTAACACAACTACAAAATACAAACATTTATAACTTCGACTAATGATTAACATTTAATTAATTAACCCAACTGTTTACAATGTAGTTCTATAATAAATGTTCAAAATACCCACCCGAACTATCATTACAACATTGCAGCCGATCTTCAAGCGAGCGACTTACATTTCTTAACATTTCTAAATTAATACTGGAGAATGCTTCTCTTATCCTCACCTTGTGTAGTTGGCGGTGTTTGATATACAAGGTTTTTTTACATGCGACCGCATGAAGAAGTCAATTTTAATGGGCTCTGATGATCGAGCTAGTCACTCAATTGGTTCCTCTCTCCTTAACCATCTTTGAGGGAAATTGGTGTTTAGATGATCGTATATTAACTTAGTGTCATGCAGATACCACATCCTTAGACGAACGTTTAGGGGAACATTTTCCAATAACAACGGTAAATGATAAATGATTCTAAAAAGTATAAATCAACTTGACCATTCACTTATTCTTACAAAAAATGTGATACAATTACATAATCACCTAGGTAGTAATTAATACCAATGTTACTATCATTTTCTCACGATTAACTTGTTATTAACTAACTTCTAAAAATATCCAAAAACCTCACTTTTAGAGAAAGGTTTTTAAATATCTTAGAAATTAGTGTGGGTTAGGTATAGGATACGGTGGCTTAAAATAAATTTAAGTAAAACCACCTTGTTGAGTAAAGAACTCTGAATACGTATTTCGGTTAAAAAGCGGGAGAAAGCAATGTTGAGAGTGGCGTTCTAAGAACAGGATTGTTCTCGGAGTGCTACGCCTGACATTATTTTTTCCTTTGTGGTTTTCTGCTGAGGATGGAAACTTAGTTGCCGAAATACGTAATCAGAGTTCTTTACTCAACAAGGTGGTAAGGGGTATTTTTTAGTTAAATTTAGAAATTGGTGCTCAATAAAAATGAAAGTATCTAAGCTATTCTTTCTCTTTATGATGTAAAATACAGGGTGGTCCATTTAAAATAATCAAATCGTTTTCGAGTTTTGACTCGCCTTGTATTAAGTCTTGACAATTTTGAAAAAAATCATTTTGCTATAAAACTGGACGAATATCAAAAATTTATACACGTAAAAAAGGAATTTCGGACTGTGTCGTTTGCAGTATACAGGACCTTGAACTCACAGTGATCTTCATATAAAATTGACCGTAACTTCTGAAACACGATGTATAATTCAATGAAATTGTACACTGGAAGTGTGTGACATGGGCTTAAGCTAGATCCTAAATAATATACAATGTGTTCCATTTAAGAAAACGTATGGTTGATTCATCCTGGTGATATGAAACACGCTGTATATATGAAAATAATTTTAAAATATTGATATCTTACGTGATAACGGATATATCGAGCTTTGCCACACTAATGCGTCACCCTGTACATAAAACAAAGAAATCTGTTTTAAATACAGCAATTTTAATTATAAATAAACTCCAAAGCAGGCCACAAAATTACGAGAAATAATCTAATTTCTTTTCCGGAACTATAATCGTTTTTTCCGCTTTTACTTTTTGTCACGCCCTCCCTTGTCAATTCATCGCGTATAAGAGGGAGATTGTGACCAAGGAAAAAGAGAAAGAGAGAGAAAGCAAAAACGCGACGGCATCGTTCGTCATTCAATTAAGTCCTCGCGTAATCTAACGGTGACTTGATTTTTGATGTCGATAACAGCGGCCGGCTAAACATCGACGCGACGTCGGCAGCCGAGGAAGGTCCCGCCCTGTTTATAGCTAATTTAATTTGTGCGTCGTCGGTAAGTGAATTTGGAACAAGAAGAAAACGGGCGATGCCCGAGTCGTGCGTCAATGACGATAACATCGGTCGCCGGTCGCCAAGCAAGGCGACGATTGCTGATTAATAATTCAGCTCGATTATCTGGGAATAGGGTAATCCACCTTTAAATTATTAGGGAGAGATGATGGCTAGACGTCTAAAACTGTTGGAAAATGCTTCTAACAGAATACAAGGTACTATAAGCAAGATACAGAGTGTCCATTTAAAACAATGATAGATACCCAATCTATCAGCAAAACAATTTAATAAGACTATTAACACTGAAAAAACCAAATATTTATGAACATCCAAAGAACCGGTAAAATGCAAATTGGAGGTTGATCAAAGGGTGATTGAACAAGTAAATCAGTTTAAATATTTGGGCGGTGATATAACAAGCTCTGGAAATCTAGTGAAATCCGGGAACAAATAATGAAAGCATTCCGAATCTCAGACTGCTTAAGAGACATTCTATGGAGAAACAAATAGGTACCTTAGAACGGAGAATATACAAATCAGTAATAAGGACCAATGACTTACGCTGCGGAAATAAGACCAGATACCTCCAAGACACAGCAAATGCGATCACAGTGAAGATGAAAATAATAAGGAGCATAACTGGGAAAACACTGCTTGACAGAATAAGGAGCGAAGACTTACGGCCACAAAGCGGAATACAGGACGTGGGAAATGGATACAAAAACGAAGAAAATACTGGAACGAACACGTAGGCGATGATAGAAATCTGCCAAAATAAATAACTCTATTGGGAAAAGAGATCAGGGCAGGTCATCGAAACGCTGGAAGGAACGCTGGACATCCACATCCCAAGAGGCGTGGGAAGAAGACAGGCAGTAGAGTACCTACCACGTCTAGAAAGCAAGAAGAAGGCGAAGAAGATAGACCCCCAAGTTATTCATTTGTAGTACCGAACTTTTAGAATAATAGCGTTCCTCACGTGAAAAATAACTGGAAGTTACTAGCACTATGATTTGTTTTTATTATTGTCAACTTAGCATTTATTTATCTTCAAAGATAACAATTGAATTTTTCATAAAATGAAACTACAGACTGATGAGGTGTCTTAGAATAGCTTATTTAAAGAATTGTTCAAAATGTTGTTCATTATAGTCTAAGTAATAATTAAGTCTATTTTGAAATCCCTCCCTAACATTTTGAAATAAACAGAATAAAATGACAAAGCCTATTGCGCTTCCAAAATCACAGCTAAAACCGCCTAAGTGAAACACTGGATTACCTTATACGCTACTGTTCCGTCATAAACAAAATTTAACTGGTGGTTCAATTGAGCTAAATTATCCAGATCTAAATTCAGATAATAAGATTTTTTTATACAAAGCATTTATTCGTTATATACAGCATTACATTCTTCACATTATTAACCTCTTGGCTTTCTATGCAATTTTCATCAATCAAAGGGAGTCTGTCTTCATTGCTTGCATCCCCATCATTGCCTTCGCTTGGTATGGTGATTCCTACAACAGACCACGAGCCTATAAGGGAAATTTTTCGGTTAATTTATATTATTGAAATCAGCAAGTTATGCTTCCTACTACCGTCGAACACACGTACGATTTGTATTTTTTTTAAATAAGAAAGTTTGTATGAACCTCTCCAAACCCGCAGAAGCTTGGAGAGGCTTCAATACTGTATTGAATGCTATTTGAAAATGTACCTTCATAATATCAAAATACGATTTCGGTATTTTTTATATGAGATGACCTAAATGACAAAGTTTATACAGTTACTTCGAACTATCAAAAACTCGTAGTATACGGAAGGCTACAGAAAGGAATAATAACAGCGGTCATAAGTATATTTAAAAATAGTATTTTTTTTATAATTAATCATTTCCTTTTTAATTTGCCAAGTTGTTTTTTTCTATTTGGCATCGCCTCTTAGCAGCAACTTCTCCCCAACATTTCAACAATAGGATGTCTGTAGGTCGCTTCTTCTTGCTGCTCCACGTAACAAAATGCAACCAAAGCCGTGACGGTTTTATGCGGAGCCCACAAATTGTGGAATTTCGTAAACGATTTCGAGACTATAGATCGTCCGAACCTCCGTAAGCAGTATGAGATATAATAGCAACTTTTATCTCTTACTATCCTTAGTTGCGGTCATTAGCGCTATCTTCACTTCTGATTGCTATGTAGTTTTTAAATATTTTTAGTTAAATTCCACATTAATTTGTTTTTATATAGTTGTACAAATCGTTCGTTTCAGAACGTTTATATCTTTTTCGAGCGTGCACAGAGTAATATGGATGTTTTCCTTGATTTTTAGAACTCTTATAACCTATACATTTAATTACAGTTTTCACTGCAATGGAGCCTGTAGGGAGAAAACGACGAAGGGAGAAAAATTTAGCCTGGAAGAGAAGTGTATAATTGCAAATGTTTTAAATTATTTTAATAAAACTATGAATGTCAGTGCTGCCGTTGAAGAAGCAAGTAAAGCTTTGGGTTGCTCAGAGCCTGCAATATATAATATAAAATAGGAGCAACAAACTGGTTCATTATCAAGTCAAGAATCCCCAAGAAAAGGAAAGGCATACAACTAAATGACCGATTACAAACATATGATGAGAACACCCAAGCACCTATTCGAGGTAAAGTGTATAGTTTTTTTTTATACAGAATATGCCACCTACATTAAATGCAATTCTACAACTGCAACTTTACATAGATTGTTACACGATATGGGTTTCAATTTAAAAAATTAGGACGTAAAAGTATACTCATCGAACTAAACGACATTATTCGGTGGAGGCACAAATACTTACGAGAGATCAAGAAATTTTGAGAAGAAGGTACAATTTAGTTCTCACTATTTGACATTTCCGTAACTTTAATTATTTCAGGTCGAACTATAATATATACTGATGAATTATGGGTAAATACTGGGCATCCATTAAATAATAATTTGGGTAGACACTACAATTCAAAATAGTCGACAAGCTTTTATCCAAGGATTAAGCACTGGTTTGAAATCCCCAACCGGGCTT
>JARFOC010001579.1:0-11510 GCA_031763485.1 Osmoderma eremita
CACCGGTGATATCGGAAATGAATCGGACTTGGGACAGCTTATGATCTGACTAGGCAGGACGGACCGGATACAATTAATCTGCTACGGATAGGCAGGAACAGAGCATCCTTCAGGATACACACAAATGGATTTTTTACTTCATGCAGGTAGGTTTAAAATTCCATTTTAGTCATAGTGTTGACTTAAACATTTAATTTTAGTCGTAGATGTCGTCAATTATGACCAATTACGGCCTTTTCATCCCTTCTTACATCAATATTATAATTTTAACTGACACTTTTTCCTATTTTGGTACCGTAATACTACTTACAACTAAATTAAATACGATCAATACTTATAAACATTATCCTAAAAACATTTTATATAATTTTTTTACTTTACAAACAAGTTTAATATTCTTTTAACTTTGTAATTTACATGTTCACCGTGGATGTTTGACCATGTTTCATATTTTGAAGTTGCCTGACCTAAGTTACACATGTTAATTGTTCATAATAATTTAATATTGTTCTTAAAGGTTCACTTCCACACAACTCCTTTTTACAATAATAAAGGATAATTCAATCCCATCAACTTAAACTTTCCAAAACTGCACTAACATTACTATTCTACTACTATTCTATTTAAATTAAAAAAATATTTAAAATTTTACCGTTCCATTACAATACTTTATTCATCGAACAAACGGAGTACAAAAAATTCGTGATCAATGCGTGATACGAAAACTAAGCTTTTTATTGGTTGATAAGAACTCCGCAATAGTCCATTGCAAACGATGTAAATGAAAGAGTCGTATTAAAAGGCGATATTTAATATTCAAGACGCTATTATTCGAGTGCTGCTATAGACTGTTTAAATAAGGGTGAAAACAGCATGATAGGTTTGTTTCTTACTAAAAACAAATATAATAACAATTGCATTGCTAAAATAGGACAGAAACTTTTGTACGCGTATTGGAACGAGGTTTTGACAAATTTCTCATTCAGAGGTTCCTGAGATTGGAAAGTTATGGAATTTTTTTAAGGTTCTGTATAGTTAAGCCCCCTTCCCCTCCTCTAATAAACTAATTTCTGATTTAGAAGCCCTTTATTACCACCTGGTAATAAAGGGCAAAGGTTTGGAGTTTTGCGAACCCTATTTACGCCATTGGTATTGAGACAAAGGACTTCAGTATTTAAAAGATAATTTTAGAAACATTTAATTATTTACTCTTTCTATAACCAATTGTCAAATTTAAGTTATACACTATAAGGAGCAGCTAAAATGTTTAATATAAACCACTAACCATTTATATTTCCTGAATTATTTCATAGAAACACTGCTTTGAGTATTATGTATTAAGTATCTGGGTATCTTCTAATTTCTTCTTGCATATTTGCCTGAGCATACATAACATATTTTTGTCAATTTGGTTAATATGTATCTACTATAAATTGAAAAATAAAAATTCAAAACTTTCACATCCTAGAAAACAAAAACTGTCAAATCATGTATCTGTCATGTGGGGTGTCCCTTCTAAAATTTCAAACTTGACCATATTTCTGCCCTCTTAAAATCTTCAGTAATATTAACTCCTTGAAAGACACACCAGCTACGGAACACGATGGTCTACCCACAAAGGTAATCAAGAATTGTGCAGATATTGTGTATTCCATTAACAACTATGATTAATCTATCTTTCAAAACCGGTACGTTTCCACTTGAAACTGCAATAACTCACATATGTCAATTTGTTATAACAATTATATATAACAACAAAAACATAATAATGATAACAATTACATGTGTTTAAACAATCTTTTAAATTCTATTCCAGGTATACTGTTGAAGTTATGCATAATGTTAATAAACAAAAGAAGTAGCACATCTCTATAGAGTTACGTGGTCGCCTTAATACGACACCATCAGCAAAATCTTAACGATTACCCTGGAGCTACAGACAAGCAGATATCCCATGAGTATTACATTCTTGCAAACCCATTGCGTTTGTATGAAAAATTTGAAAATTGGCATTCAGGCCCCGTATATCTCCAGCTAAAATAATGGTTCACTTTCATTGAATTATTGGCTCTGCGGATTGGAATTCGCGACGAGCTTATTTCGCATCTTCAATAACGGATATGGCAGCCATAAATTTTCACAATTAATCCACTAACTGGGTAATTATATTTCGATACCCATCTACGTTAATGGAATAGACCTAAGTATCATAGCTTCTCATCTATGAATATAGTACAATTATAGCGAATATTACACTGAATAAACTTTCCTCATATATATTAAGGATATATTCAACTAAGGAGATGAACGCCCGCAAATTTTAATTACAGATTACCCCAAGCAAAACGGAGTAGTTTAATTTAACAATAGATCATAAATAGAGAATTACCTACAAAAGGGAGTGTTAACGTCATTCTTGGATGCTTTAATTCAACTTTAAGCCCGAAATATAAAGCGTAATGGGAGGACCCTATGCTATCTTTTCTCATTAATTCAATTTGCGGAAGGTGGAGCGAAACTGTTAATAAGGTTTTATAACCTGTTTTATCAACACCTTAATTATTATATAATATGAACGGGGCAAAGAAGCAAATAACAACACAGAAGAGAAAATTTCATTATTTCATTGGGCCTCGCATTAGAATCCTAAGCAAAGGCAACATGGTTTATATAATAGTATGAGTCATGAGCCCTTTGAACACTCCCAGGCAATTCATAAAAGCTGTGTAACCCTTTAAATAAATATGATGAGAAGCTTTCATGCCATTTTAACGGGTAGTTAATGAATAAAATCACTATTTGGGTTTAAATAGTTTCATAACTATTATATTCGTATTAGGAACAAATGCATTAAAATATGGAATTGGCTGATCATTTTGCGTGTACATTGTATTTTGATGTAGTAACGTGTGAGCAAAAACAAAAAGATACCGTTTTTAGTTATAGAAATGTCTATGGTGACACGCTGGCGAATTCCATATAAAAAATTGTGACTAGATAACTGAGTTTATTGAATGTGAAAACGCAGATACCATGTTTTGTAATTTTTTAGAAAATATTATGTGGTTTTATTATATGTACTGTCCTATTATTACGTCTCGTAAGAATAATAGCTGTAGTAATACGTAAACATCTGCAAGGCTAGATAACATCTTTTGTATCAGACCCCAAAATGAAAGTGGACCCAATCGAAGTGGTTTGGTCTCGGTGTACCTCAGGCGTCGGTTCTTGGTCCCTTGTTGTTTTTGCTTTCTTATAAATGATTTTCCGCAGTTTACTTCGAATGCTCATGTAGTATTATTTGTTGATGATCGTTCGATTGCAATCTCATCAGATTCCAGCGATAATCTGAGCACGAAATTTATCGCGTTGTTTGTGAATTTGAAAGCTGGTGCAATGCAAATAGGCTGATTTTAAACAACGACAAGGCTTCATCTATTTTAATCAGTGAAGACACGCCGACTTTTCGTTACCGTTTTCAGAGTCGGTGAAGCTTCTTGGTGTCATAGTTGACAATAAACTAAATATTGTCGAACATACATCCCATGTGTGTAAAAAACTTAATCAAGCTTATTTTGCTATTATCCAGCTAACATCAGTTTTAGATAGAGACTCGCTGCTTTGTGTATATTACTCGTTGGTATAGTCTTCTATCTCCTACAACATCTTGGCATGAGGACGAGGCATAGACTACAAGCGTGCATTTATTACACAGATAAGAATCCTGCGCTTGATGTTCGGTTTGGGACCTCGCGATAGTTGCAGACTATTATTTCCTGTTCACAGCCTGTTGACATTGCCGAGTTTATACATCTACAAGACAGTGATACGTGTAAAAATAGTCACTTACTTCTTAGAGACGAGAGGAGCTATCGGACTAGACAACCTGATCTTTGTATATCACCCAAGCACCTTACATCTCTTTTCGAGAAATCACCAATGTATAGCTTTCCAAATTGTATAAGGTTTGCCTTTGCATGTAAGAAAGATAAATAATCTAACGGATTATTCATCTTGTAAACAGTTGAGTTAATTAATTAAATGTTAATCATTAATGTAAGCTATAAATATTTGAATTTTGTAGTTGTATTAAAGATTAACTGTCATTTTTCCATGAGTAACTTGTTATAACTTGTTATGTCACCCTATACATTAGGGTGTCCCATATTTTTCAAAGTATTTATTTTGTAACGCACATGCCCTAGTTTTATTCATTTGCCCCTAGAATACCCACAAACTACATTTTACCATATTTCGAGCACTCCAACCCGTGCCGACTATCACCGAAACATGTTCAGTTGTGCGCGAAGTGTGGCGCGCACTCGCTCTATTTGTCAGTTGTACTCAGTTTGTCGGGTAATTAGCCCGTATCCATTCGAAGATGTCAGTGGAATTGAGAAGTGCTAGAAATAATATTTTCTTAGTCGGAGACGCAAATCACCAAATAGCGGGTGCAAAATTACCGTTGAATCGACAAGTCCTTGCAGTTTTATTTTTTAACATTCGCGAAGTAAAATTCTGTGAAAACGCAAATCTGTATTATATTTTGGGAAAAGGCAAGAATACCTACAAAAACACTAACTAAGTGTGTAAAGAAACTTGTCGATCTCTATCAAGTTTGGAGAGAGCTGCAAAAAACTGTAAGAAAACTCAGGATGTTTATAAACGTCGCGAGGAGGATTTTCAAATGGATTTGGATAATTTATTTGATATCGCGCACGCCGATGCCCTCCAAAAAATAAAAATAGGGGAAGATAAGATATTCTTACAGAAACAAAAGGAGCCAGGGCGTGCGGGTTGCTAATACAAAAAGTAGGCTGAAAGAAAAAAGAACAAGGCAAAGAAAATCAGTATAAGAGAACGAAAGACTGAAGCAAATGTCTTCAGAGATTGCATCAACATCTTCAATTTCACACGACTTATTACCGCCGCAAAAACTAGACGATCGAACTTCTAGCTCTGACGAAGGCCCGGAAGAAATTTTGCCTAAAACATCTCAGTCTGTAACCAACAAAAAGAGGAAGAAAGATTTCATTTCACCAAAGTTAGTTGCAGCTTTAGATAGATGCCAGCTGAGCATAAGAGATTCTGTTTATATTCTTCAAGAGGCATTAGAAACACTAGGTCTTAGTTGTGACGAATTTCCTATTAATAAATTTTCAATTCAACGCATTCGAACACAAGCGAGAAAGAACAGAGCAGAATCCATAAAATCAGATTTTAAGAATAACGTGCCCGAAGTAGTCACCGTTCAATGGGATTGTAAATTACTACCTAGCTTAGATGTAAGAAGTTCCAAAGAAGAGCGTCTGCCGATACTCATTTCATTCGGAGATAAGCAACAACTTCTTGCTATGCCAAAACTTGAGAGTTCTTCTGGTAAAGCTCAAGCCAAGGCTGTTGCAAATGCACTTTACGATTGGAACTTTAATGACAAGGTACAAATAATGTGTTGTGACGCGACAGCGTCAAATGCAGGTCGATTGAATGGAGCTTGTGTTTTTCTGGAACAAAAACTCGAAAAAGGGTTATTATTCTTTGCTTGTCGTCACCATGTTTACGAACTGGTTCTCAGAAGTGCACTTGAAACAAAAGACTCCCCAAGTAACCAGCAGCGCCGATATTCCCCTGTTTGAAAAATTCAGAGATGACTGGAAAAGCTTTAATCTTAGTACCATCGAAACGTGCTCTGATTTTATCAAACAGCGTTTTTGCGACGCGGTTATTATCGAACGGCTGGCGTTCTATGTAAGTGAACTCCAAAAATCTATTGTACGAGATGATTATCGGGAACTAATCGAATTATCTATTATTTTTTGGGAGGAGATGAAGAGAAGCAATTTAATATCAGACCTCCTGGTGCAATCCATCAAGCAAGTTGGATGGCAAGGGCTAATTACCTTTTAAAAATTTGTTTGCTGCAGTCTCAGTTCAAAATGAACGTTGAACACAAACGAGCACTGCAAGACGTTTGTTTATTTATTGTGACAGCTTATGTAAAGCCCTGGCTTGGATGCAGTTCAGTGGTGAAGGCACCAAATCAAGATTTGCGCTTTTTGAAGACATTAAAAGACTATGAAAGGGTCGTCAAATTAGTTTCCAAAGCAGCTCTGAGCAAGTTCTGCCAATACTTGTGGTGTTTATCTGAGGAACTAGCCGTTTTATCACGTTTTGATAATGAAATCGATGAACAAACCAAGATGAATATTGAAGCAAACTTACAAAGAGGGAGTTCAAATGATTTTGGGAAGAGATATGTTCCATCAAAGGAAGAGATATCTGTCTCATTGTACAGTAAGTCGTAATATATTTTTGTTTAAAATTTGATTCAACTTCTGTTATTTTTCTATTAAATTAATTTCACTTTTTTTTCAGGGAAAACCTTGAATAATTTCGTCTCCGTGAAGAGCAAAAACTTGATTTCTCGTTTAAAAATTAATAATTGTTTTCTTCAGGAAAGCGTTTCTTCATGGGAAGAAAACGCAGATTTTGTGTAAACTCAACTAAAGCTTCTTACTCTGAAGGCGTTAAATGATATTGCTGAAAGAACTGTCAAACTTATGCAGGACTTTCATGGATTAATTACCGAAGAGAAGAACAGAAGCAGTTTCTTTTACGCTGTGTGCAGGAACATAGAGAGTTATATCCAGACTGTAAAAAAAAGAACATTGAAAAGAAAATTTACAAAATAATTATGTCATTTTATCTCTTTAATAAATATAAAGTTATTTTATAGTTGTCTTTACTTAATTGTTTACCTAATATTAACATAATTTCGATGATATAGGTACATATCAAGAGATGCTCAAAAACGACTATTTACAAAAACTTTGCGGCCTTGTCGGCACGGGTTAACGTCATCGTAGGTGAATAAAATTCCATATGTTAGTAAGGCTTAGTAGTTTGAAAATAATTAGGGGGTATGCATTCCGATATTTAAAAAGTATTTATTGCCCATATAAGGGACACCCTACTGTATATATGTCAACGCATCTTCCTTTATCATGAATGCCCACTCAAATTTTTAGTTGTAGATTACACAAAAGTTAAAAATTGAAAATATCTCATAAATTTTTCAATACATGGTAGGTGCGTTATCCTGCAATATTTATGCGCAATATCCTGCTATCAACTTTGTAAAATATAATTTGTGTTCCTAGCTCCGATATTCGGTTAGGGATCCAAAATTTCTGGTAGATAAGCAAATTTATGGCTCCCATAAATTACATAACATGTGGGCTAATAACTCCTGAAAGCAATGCGTTAATTTACAGTTTGCCCTTTAGTGATTTTACATTTATTATATATGAAATAGGCGCCTTCCCAATCATAGTATTAAATCTGTACACATAACATAATATTAAGAATTTTATACCATGATTGTATGTTAAAGGTGTCGTACCAACACGCGGTTCTATAACACCCAATTTAAGAAAAACACTGAGCGTTAACTAAGACTTCCTAAAGTATAAATGTTTTAAGTTTTGTAAGACTTCATAAGACAAAATCCTCGTGCTTGGAACATTATGAAATTATTGCGTCGTTCAACATTATAAACCGTTTCGTTAACATTTTATAAACTATCATAGATAACTGTTACATCGCGTTAGTTAAAAATCATTAATAAATGTTCGTTACCAAATGGAGTCTGTCTTCATGAATTCAGCAAGTAACCAGTATCCGAAGGTGTGCTCATTTCACGACGCAAGGAAAAGTATCGTAAAAAGAGAATTTCTCATCTGTCGGTGTACTATTGCAGTAGGTCCGCTTTTCAAATTCAAATTTTAAAATTCTAAACCAAACTGTTAGGCACTGTTCCGTCCTTTATTAATATTGACACCACGAGGAATAAATCGAAGTACTGGCTACGGAGCACTTTCACTTATCCAACGATGGATCAAGAACTTGTAACTTTAACCCGAAAACAATTTCAAGAATTGTTGCAACAAATTGGTGATTCGAGAAGGCATATAAAAAATAGAAATTTTGCTTTCTGCACGTCTAGTTTCAATGGTTTATGAAACAGTGCCGCAAATGCTTTTATATATAGATGCTGTAGTAACGTACAAAGAATGTGCACATGAGGTATCTGATATTAATGCTTTACGAGGTTTATCTGTGCTATTAGACGGCTTTGATGCTACTTGGTGGCAGGGAGTAAAAGGCACTGTTGATACATGGTAAAACGCACTGGATTTGCTTCATTCAACCTCTAGTCGAAGAAAGCTTGCTATCAAAGTCTACAGAGAACTTTTTGCCAGAGAACAAGATGTCACTATCACTACCGATGTGTTTATATGTCACGCAAGAACTATATTATCGCAGCTACCGTCTAATACATTGAGTGAACCCATTCAATTTAGATATGGTTTACGATTTATTGCTAGGTTCTTACTTGATTACTTCATGTAGAAGTATCATCCGTCTGGTTCGATTAATCGTCCCTTCTACTTCGTCTACTAGGTCCTGTTGTAGAGCCCATTTTGATTAAAACACAATCGCGCACGGTTTCCGGCATTTTGAACTGCCTTTTGTATGGTTCTTCTAGGAATTATATCGAAGGCATTCTGGGGTCTATCTCGAAGTTCTTCAATGTTTTGTGGGATATCATCTTTACAAATATTAATTTTAACAACTCCACTACTTCTAATCCAATAGTTTGGAAACTCTTAATTCACAATTCCCGCATTGTGAGCCGTTGCGCCATCTTGTTGATCTAATGGAGTATTGTTTACTGATAAGTTAGTTACGTATGTGTGAAGAAGGTTTAAGTATCTTTCCTCATTTAATGTTTCTTCATACATAAATGGTCCTATGAGACGGTTTTCTAAAATGCCCATCAAAACAACGATGTTAAGGTCTCATTGCCTTCTCTTACATTGGATTTTCTAGTGCTCCATATTTGTGTTAAACATTCCAGAATTCGTAAATTTTGGTTCATCTGATCAGATGATTTCCTTGATGAATCTTCCCACTAACCAGCTGCAGTACCCCGGTCGTCTTAAATTATCACCAGGTACTAAACTGTGGGTAACATGAATTTTATGAGATTTAAACCTGTCTCGATGTAAAGTTCTCTATACTCGAGTCTGAGGTAAATTTTATTCTGACGCCACTTCCCGTGGAGATGTTGATGGATTATTATTTATCTAGAAAATACAATATTTACGTAAATTTTGCAAAAGAACGCATTTGCTGTACCTACTATTTGTAAAATATTCTGTCGATTTTCATTCAAATTCTTAACATAAATAATACGCGGCTTGGTCAACGATTCATTCTTGAACAAGTGTCAAACAAGATCTAGAGAAATGGTACGACGTGTTGTCGTTCTGGAAACAATTGTAAATATCTTGTACTCTCTATTGTTGTATTTAGGCTCGATGAATAAACAATACTTAACATATCTCGTTTCTTTTCGTTGGTGTACGACATTTTTCTATTACTAATCAACGAAAATTGAAACGTTAGAAAGTTTTAAATTTCATGGCTACCTTATTTAATATTAAAATGTATTTGTCAATAAATTCATAGTATCAAGACTTGTTTCAACATGTTATACGTGGTTGAAATCAGAAAAAAAAACTCTTTTTGACGGTGTTAAAATCCAATATGGCACCGGTAAGAAATAAGGAATTTGATGTTGGCCAGAAAAAATCGAAACGTCATATAAGAATTTCGAGTACACCATTAGATAGAAGATCTTGAGGATGTGTTTTTAGTTTTCTCTACAAGGCCGCATAAAACTGCTAGGGGTAAAAGAAGAAAATGGTTTTCTGTTTTTTTTAACCTCGAACATCATTTGTCACAGGCTTATTTTTCTTCTGATTCATAACAAACACAAAATTTAACAACTTTTCCAAATTTATACCTACCCCCTATCTCCAATAATAAGCGAGATCCCTATGGTGAAGGTCGAAAATGAATCAGCATGTATAATGATATTGTAATTGCAATAATTAAAATCTAGACCACTAATTGAAAGGTAATGTATAAAACTTCCATTTTCCTTATATAAATTTACTGCATAATTATATTATGAACAAACAAAGGACCAACGTTGTCAGCCTGGCGCTACGTAAGCAACCTTAAGCAGTTAAAACTTGATTGTAACAAAATCTTATCTGTAATTACATTTGTTTCCAAGAATCTCTAATTAAGGCTACGAACTTACTAAATGAGTTACAAAGACTCGCCAACTTCCGTGTCTACGATTTTCCATTGCAATTCTGCTATTAACGTTGTCAAGATCTCACAAATATAACTTCCCTAGCAATTAGTTGACTTTATGGTAGTATAAGTGACACTTAACTTCTGTAAAGATGTGACATCCTTCATTTGGATGAAATATTTTAAAGGAAATTTGCAGGGATTATTTTTTTTTTGGAAACTTATTTCTCATTGGTTCCTCAATAATTTTCTGTCCTTAGCGAATATTTTAGATATTACCACAGACAAGGTAACATACAGACAGTCCACTAAATGCAATTTTTTGGAAGTCCGAAGAGGAGGCAAAGGGCTTGCTTTGCCTCCCTGTCAGCAGTAACTAGCTCTATGCGCCATACGAGCACACAAAAGCAGTGAATTTATGCGCAACGTTGTCAACACTTTCTTAGATTTTTTATCTATTTAAATTAATGCATCTACAGTATATAAGTAACCATTTTTATTGTATCCCACAGATGCTTCTCATTCCTAGCCCTTCTTTAAATTACCTCCAGAGTTCGAACGAAAGGTTCGCACCTATATCGTGTATCTACATAAAATACATTACGAGGGAAACTGGCAACATTGCACCGTACTCGGACTACGTTACGTGTTAGAGCGAATAGTGGCGACATCCAGTGGAATTTTTATAAATCATTCTAGTCGGCCTATTTAGTGAATTGTCTCGTATAGTTATTTTGTCTGTGATATTACTAACAAAGAATAATCTTAGCATTTAAATTATTATATATTCCTGGATATTTTAAAATAGTGAGGGCGATACCGATAACCCTTCCGAAATATATTCGATATGCAAAATTTATAGGTGGCATTTCTTCGAGGAGCGGATGTTCAGATAAGAATCCAAGAACAAATATATTGCCAGCGATTTACGCAATCACTTGGATTTAAGTTGATCTATGCAGGGCAAGATTAGCGTAAGACATATCAAAATGCCTAGATAGGTAAACAGGTTACTTAGGGCCAAAGATTAGATCTAGTCTCGCGAGGAATGTCCGGTTACTCAGGTACATTTGTGAATTACAAACTGCCATATATTTGTGGAACATACGCAACGCATGGAATGACCGGTTCGCAGACACTTGCGTGTGGACTGTTGACGTGAGCGGTAGAGCTTAAGGAAAGTATTTGTATCTATGTATAAATAATTCTTTATTAAACGAGAGTATCAGTGATTTATTTCGTTATACGGAATATTACTCAAAGAGACTACTTTATTTATAGAAATCAAACATACACTAAGTAAAAGCGTGAACTGTTGGCTACTTTTCAACATAATCGCC
>JARFOC010001590.1:0-11509 GCA_031763485.1 Osmoderma eremita
TTCTACACTGTTAACGTTGAAAATATCGGAGTTCTCGATTTTAGGTCGGAAACTTTTATGCGGCCACGAGTGTACATATATCCTTTTTTAAACGTGCATGTTAGATATAACTTTCGTTATTCCGGAATTGGTTGACAATGAGAGTCGACGTGCTCTTGAAGCATATGTCCGGAATTTTGTTAAATCAATTTGTGTGGTGAGGATTTTCCGATACTCCGTATTAATGATACCAGCCCACAGTCCTTGCAATTCTTCTACGCTTCGGTTATGTATACAGAAAATATGTATTTTTATTTATATTCTGTCTTGAACAAAAATACTCATTAATTGGTATTCTGCGGAAATTCATTACCGTAAATTTATTTAGGTGAGCAACCGTTTTTAAAAATGGCTATATTTTAACTCCTTTCGAAGTAGCCTGCCTTTATAGCATTAGGTCTTTACGAAATTCAAACGCCAATTTATGTAAATTCGAAACATCTTTAAAAACCATCGTACCAGCGTGTTCTTTCTTACTTCACATATTGCAACAGTAGTTTATACCAGTAGATAATGGAGAAACATCTGGAAGCTCATACATAGCACCTGCGAAAATGCGATTACGCAAAACGACAAACGACGCACACTTGTCGCTAATAGACGTAAGCTTGGCATCACTTTTTTCACCTGAAAAGCGTTCAATTCAGCCGGCTAAAATGGTCGATAAGGCTCCACCTAACAGTCTGAGTCTATCGCGCAAACGTTCTAACGTTTGGGCGATAGAATTTTTTACGAGCAGATTACGGAAAATAAAGGAGGAAGGACCGCCATACGTCGTCGGCCGCATAGTTCTTCTCGCGAGCGGTCTAAGAGAATAACTTTGGGCAGATGTATCACACAAATTCGGGCAGAGGTCAACAACCGTCAAGGTAAAGGAAGGCAAAATGATAGTGGCACGTAGAAGAAGAAAAAGAGGTGTTAACTGTATATATATGTATATGTACATGATGGAAATAGTGACGGAGAATAGGTAATTCCTAGGATTATGAAAAAGAAATCACAATAGAAAATCGATTCAAATATTTAAGGTGAAATTAATGATTTATTTACATGTTTTGAATTGTATGAAAAATTTCTAATTATGATTTCCACATTTATCGAATTTCTCGTTTTGGTATGTATATTAACATTTTAAAAACTAATATTATAATATATGAATAACAAAAAGGGATTTATGTATATCAATAGATTCTCTCCTAAGCTTCTCACTTACTGAGTAGGTAGGATATTTAATTTGAAATGTTTGGATTTGTTTTTTAGCAGTTCATCTCATAAAAATTTGCAGCCTTTAAATAAAGTAATATTAATAACATTGTCAATTAAATATTTAATATACCGGGTGTTATCAAACCGGAGATATACCTACTGATTTTTTTAGCGGTTATATTTTCTTTAATATATCGTCTGCCAGGACATTCTTTTTAAAACAGCAAGGATTATTTTCATAACATGCTGTAGAGGAAACTAATGTCATAGTTTGGGGAATAGAAATACAAAAATTTTAATTCAATATAAATGAATAGTTAACGTCACTTAAAGGTTGATGTTACACAATTTTTTTGCACAATTTGCATCCCAATGCTGAGGTAACCCTGTTACAAATATATCTCGCAATAAACAATAGCACAATCTTTTAAATAAGCGTTACATTCCACTACACTATCGCTATCTTCTGACAAAGATGTACTATGCTCTTCAGAAACACATTGTTCATCTGCTTCCAGAGTGGGCTTCACGTAAGTATCTTGCAATTTAAATTCGGAAAGCACAATATCATCATCACTATAGTAATGTACACAGTGTACTCAAATATATTTTTGCTTAAATTGTATAAATTAAGTAATAAATCCAATTTGAATTTGTCAGTTTAATATGTAAAGTTTATTTTGGCGAATACCGAATATATTTATAGGTATTTTTGCTCAAAACGCCTATACATTCGGTGCAGTTGACAAGCGGTGAATGCCCTAAGAGCGGAAATACGATTCCATACATATGTACATCAGGAAGTGACAGTTTAGTTAGCTAGTATTATTTTGCGTATTTTCAATATTTCAAAATATCCTACTTAAAAGAAAAGGTGTTTCCGAAGAAGTTTTTCTGCATTTTCCAATAACCCCGCGCCGAACTTTCCAATCCATTCCAAATCAGCATAGTGAATTTTTTCTCTTAACGAAATCAGATAGGCTTAGCTCTACCTATCGCTACTTGCTACTAAGCATTTGAAATAAATAGGAAATTAGAGTTAAAAAATCATCCGTATATTGTGCATACTGGTTTGGAGAATCAACATCTGTGAATAGGAGCGAAACACATGCAAGTATAAAAAGCGCCCTAGTTGCCGCTAGTTGCCTAGTTGCCCTAGTCGCTTCTCTCGCCCCGATTTGGCAACGTTCCGCAATAATATATTGAAATATTGGTACATTTTGAAGTTCTACCTTTAAAGAAGCATACACGATTTGGGTAGTTGTTTTTGCGCCTGCGTTTTCTTATTCGGAAGGTTTTATTGTTTTTGTTTCTTATTTTCATAGCGCAGGTACACGTATAATAAACGCATACGTAGTTGAATTCGAGCGGTTGTATCGGATAGTTGTCTCGTGTCGGGAGTAGTAATTGTGGATTTACGTTTTAAGTCATACGAGCTTCCCTTTCCCAGTGTTGGATGAAGCGAGACGATTGGGACAATCGCGTAAGTCTTCTTTTCCTTTCATTTTACCGTAAACCGATATGTTATATAATTGGCCAACATAAAAAATACGTATCCTTAAAGGTATTAGAGGAAAAATACTCCAGCATTAGAAGACTGAGGTGTAGAAACAATATTTATAAAATTGAATCTATCAAGTGTATACATTACATTTTAACTTAATTAAATCAAGATAGCAACATCAATTTCTACTTTCTTACTGATGATGTAATTACCTTCATCGTTAATTATTTCCATTTGGAAGAAAGTTTTCGGCCTGTATTTCCATATAATAGCTTTCTCTCCTATATTTTTTTGTATTAAAGCAGGCTACAACGTTGAACCCTTAACAAGGATATACCTTTATTTAAGGACACCAGTGGCCTAAAAAGACCTTCTTACCTGTTATTATCTTCATCAAATATATAAAATGGTATACATACATACCAGTCACGTATTTGTGTGGCAAAGCTCGATATACCCGTTATCATATATTGTATCAAAGAAAGCTTTTCACGAAAATTGTAGACAGCCTTCAAACTGACATTTTTGATATTATTTATATACGGGTTGTTTCATATTACCAGGGTGAACCAAACATATGTTTTCTTAAATGGAACAGCTGTATATTATTTCAGATTTGGATTAAGCTCATTCCTCATACTTCCAAAACTCAATATTCTGTGTAATGTGTACAATTGCTTTAAATTGTCTGAATATTTCTATATACATACCTAAATATATATAACTTTAAAATCAAAATGAGACAAATTCCTAGGAAAATTAATAATACATAATAAGTTTAGGAAGTATTTGAATTTGCATCGAAATGATGCAGCCTATTCATTATTTATTTGTTTATAATGGGAAGTTTTGTTCATTTTAAGACATAACGTAAACAACATATGTATACACTGCCATTATTCATGAAGTGAAATCTTATATTTGCTATTAAAGGCAATGTTCTAGGTTCAATATTAATAATTTATTGGAAGAGAAACTATTTTACAACTATCCATTCCCTAGATTTGGAAGTTAGTAATTTCATTAGATATTGGAAGGCTAATAAACAGATGGTATAAAATTATTTGCAGAAATAATACGACTGCAGTACATACTATAAATGCAATATCATTCGACTATATGTATTTGTTGAAACATCTTACAATTTAATCGCCAAAATATAACATCCATACAATGTACGTATGTATATATGTATATGTATATATGTACGTTTTGAATTTATAATAACCTTCATATGAACCGCGCACTTTTGTACACATACAAACGTGATAAAGTTAATGATATCCGAGGAAGCGATAGTTATATCCAGCACCTCTTTTCTCTGACCCCGAAATACAGTTTTTTTTTAATAGGACTACGTACATGAGTGTATTCCAGAGATCTGTTGTTCTACAGAACTGTCACTTGACTCTGTCGCCATGTGAATATTGTAATTTTAAAGTACGAATTTTATCGCCTTTGTCGCGAGTCTATGTGTAAATAGATATGAGTGTCGAAAAAAAAAGAGCACCCAGTCTTCTAGATTAATATTAAGTATCAAGGCTAAACTGACAATTATAATGTTCTAATTAGTTAACAAAAAAAATTATCAATGTAATTATTACTCAAAGTGCGAATTAATACAGCTTTATTGTTTGTTTACCCATTTTTAAGATTGATTTTAAGATGTTTATTAGTATGAAAAAGCTAAGGACTTCGTAAAGCACAATTTTTGATAATTTGTTCCGAAAGTTTGTTTTCATTCAATTAATGTTTTGTTAATTGACCAATCGACAGAAAAATTACCTACCAAAAATGTTATATCTTCATTCGAAATTAATGTTCCGTTCGAGACATAGGGCCTCTATAAGTCTCTTCCATTCTATTTTGTGCAAACGCCCTCTTGCTTCCCTCCATGTTTTCTTTACCTTTTTCAAGTCTCTATTAATCGCCCTTTTGCATCTTTCTGCTGGCCTACCACGATTCCTCTTGCCGATCCGTTGATATTCTAGTGCTTGCCTGGTTATCTCGGTTTCATCTTTCCTTAATGTATGTCCAATAAATTTCAATTTTCTTCTCTTTATGATTTGTACTATCGATTCCTGGGGTGTTCTTTTCCATAGCTCTTTATTTGATATTCGATTTGGCCAGTATATTTTTAGTATTTTCCCCAGGCATTAATTTATAAAAATTTTGAGTTTTTATGAATTTCTCTTCCCTATGGTCCATGTTTCTGACGCATAAACTATAATACTTTTCACATTGGTGTTAAAAATTCTTATTTTAGTTCGTGTAGATAGTTCATTTGATCTCCAAGTTTTATTTAGCATATAAAAAGTGTTCTGCGCCTTATTTATTCTCGCGATTATTTCTTTTTCCATACTTCCACGTTTTTCCAAGATACTCCCCAAGTAACAAAATTCCTGTACACCTTCTATTTTCTCTCCTTCTATAGATATTCCCATTTCTCTTTCTGTATTTATTTATATAATTTTTGACTTGCTGATATTTATTTCTAGCCTAACTTTTTTTTCTTCTTTAGCCAATTTCAGGAGTTTCTTTTGCATGTGTTGCCTTTTATCAGATACGAGACATACATCATCGGCAAACACAAGGTCCTCAAGACGTCCAAAAGCATTTCATCTTATTCCAGTTCTGCCTTTCGAAGGTTTTTTCATGATCGGGGCTACAAGTTTAACAATATGGTCGGCGACAATATGCCTTACACCACTATTTATATTTATCCTGTGTCCTTTTACCATTGTGTATTATCTCTGCCGTATAGTTCTCATAAAACACCTTCATCAGTCTAATAAATATCTCTGGTAATCCATATATTCTGAGGATCTTCCACATTGTTTCCCTATTCACAATTATATACACTTTGCTCTGACATTCCAGTGATTATTCGATTATAATTCTGAGGGTATTTATGTGATCTGTGCATGTCCTACCGCTTCTGAAACCAGCTTGATTCTGTCTTAGTTGTTTATCCACGTTCGTCTTCATTCTCTCTAGAACTAGTTTTGTCATAACTTTTCTTGCAACACATAATAGCGAAATTGCTCTCCAATTTTCGCATCTCGTGTAATCTCCCGCTTTTGGTATTTTAACTATTAGCCCCTTCATCCATTCATTAGGAACCTGTTCTGGCTCCCATATTTAATTTATCAAAGGCAATAAGATATCAGTCGACGTGTTTATGTCAGCTTTGATGAGTTCGACGGTGATATCGTCTATCCCCGCTGCTATCCCTGTTTTTAAGATTTAATAGCATTTCTGATTTCTTCCTTTGTAAAGTTTGTTGTTGTCAATTTTAATTCCTCCTGCATCTCGTCTTCTTCGATTTACTATTTTATACTTCTTTCTTCATATATTTCGCTGAAATATTCCACCCATCTTTTCATTACTTCTTCCTCATTTCTTTGTATTTTTCCTTGTTTATCCTTTACATGGCTTATATTTGTTCTTTGGTTGTTATTAAGCTTCTTTTTATTCTTAGTTCCAAGTTCGTTGCTTATCATAGCCTTCTGCTTCTTTCAATAGTCCTTCTTGGTATTCTGTTTTATCTTTTCTAGCATTTCTTTTAACTTCTTTGTCTTTTTCTCTATACCCTTTGTCAGCTTTTCTTTATGCCTCAGATTTTTTTCTGTCAATAGTTTTTGCTTCAATTTTTTTCTTTCTTCTATTCTTTTCCCCATCTCTCTACTTAACCATACCTTATTTGATCGCTTTTGTACTCCAATAACTTCCCTCGCCGTTTGTTTAAATATATTGTTTGTTTTATCCCATATTTGTTCAATACTTTCGTTAGCTGAAATATTGGTTGCGATGTGCATTTCTATCAATTTATTTTGGTATTCTCATTCACTTTAGCTTCCTTCTTTCAGCCACTGTACATTGTATCTTAGTCGCGTGCTTTGTGTAGTTCTTGCCACTCCTTGCAATTTGATTTTTATCGTGCCTCTCACTAACAAATTATCGGACCCCATATCGGCTCCTCTCATTGCTCTCACATCTAGCAACGAATCGCCATTTCTTATCTATTGCAATGTGGTCAATTTGATTATTAGGCATACTAATAATCAAATTGACCACGTAATTTTATGTATTCTTTTGTGGGGAAACAAACTGCCATCTATTGTTAGACTATTTTGGGTACAGAATTCTAAAAACATTTCACCATTTTCATTAATTTCTCCTACGGCTTCCTTCCCCATAATAGTTTCTCTTCCTGTATTTTTTGATCCTATTTTACCATTTGCGTCTCCCATATAGTATTATTATATCTCGTCCTATGTTGAAGTTGTTCGTAGAATGCTTCTCTTATTTCTTTTTCCGTCTCGTTTGTGGGCCCGTATATCTTTATAAAAAAAGTATGTTTTTAAATCTCGCCTTGAATCTAGCTATTATTATTCTATCTGAAACTGCTTCCCATTGCAACAAGGCTTGTTCTGCTTCTCTACTCAGCGACTCCACTTTCATGTTTATCTCTTTCTTCGGTTTTACCTGAGCACAGAAGAGTTTGGTTTTCATTAAGTTTCAGTTTTCCACACCGTTTCCATCTTTTAATCCAAATATTGTTATATTATCTTTTCCCATTTCTTTTGCTACTTGTACTCTGTACTACTTTCGAACATACTCCGTCCTATTCATCCTATATGTATATATAACATTTCTCATGTCCATTTTTTTAGTCATGGTCGTTTTCTTTTCATCAGTCCGTTTTTTGAGGCTTGTTGAGGTTTCTTCGGCGACTTAAATTGTTACGTGGTAGGGTTACTAACCCTGCGCACAACCTTCCTTCCTTCTCATCCTGGACTTGGCACCAGGAAATGGCGGAGTTACAAATATTATTGCGAGATATAAATTGTTCTAACTTTGCGAAAACCGATTCAAAATACAATTTGCATATCTTGATTCTAACTTAACTGTAGGTGTATATTAACTTATACCATCCAATTTTATTTTTCGTTCTGCGCCCACTCTGCATATATATAATATACTGTCCGAAAAGATTGATAGCACTACATTTGCATGTTCAAGAACAATGATCTATAAACTCCTTACTCATATATCATTGTTCTTGATCGCAGAACAAATACAACACCTTTTTAATGCCCCCGATGTGTACGTTCGAAAGTAATTTTCAATTATATAACTCCGTATAACCGTACACAGTAAGTGCCCCAAACTTGCACTTTCCGGATACAGTTTTTCGTATGAATGAATGAAATTTTGATTGTTCGTTTAATCACCTATTGTTGTATAATCGCCAAATCGGAACGTATAGTATACAAAGTTGACGCACGAACGAGATGGGAAAACGCAATGGTATGAGAAGAATTGTAGGCGGAGAAGGAGAACAGCGAAAATGAGGACGTTGCTTTGTTAATTACAGGGTTTAGGTGTGAATTTTGACAGATTTATGTAATACTTGAGACAATCTGTCGCGTGCGTATAGTTTAAGGTACATTCTGTTTAGATCTTCTGGTTTAAAGGACAACATGCAACTGTATTTGAATACAGTTATTCCTTAGTATTTGATAGACTTCGATGCTACATATGGTAAAAAGATATATCATTCACAAATTTATTTAAGTGCTATAGCAAAATATCCTTTTACTTAAAGGGTATACAGAGTGGAAGGTTGCGAGCTATGGGAGTTCGTGTACAACTTAGAAATAACGTATGAGAGCTGCGTTAGTTAGAACAGAGCGGGTTTTTTAAAACGCATTTTCTTTGAAACATACAAGTTAACTAACAAACCTAAATTTTTTATTTAAATAATGCAGTAATTTGGAATATGCATACAACAGCAATACAATAAAATTTTTATTGTATAAATTATTAGTATATCTTAATGGATTTGTTTTGCATTTGTTTGAAACCGCTAATAATGATTCAAACTAGATATTTTATACAGAAAGTAAAATTTCAATGGAAACATTTTAGTGGAAAGCTTTAATAAAAATTGTAAATGAAAAGTCACAATTATAAAACGTTGAAAAATTGATAGAATTTTCATGCGAAACTTTATTAGTCGAAGTGAAAACTCCGTCGAGCAATGTAATACAAATTCTGCTGCCATTCGTAGCATCATATTTATATGAAGCCGGATTTTCAGCAGTAGCTACGCGAAAATGCAAATACTCTGCTCAATTACAACTAGATTTGAGACATTATGTGCTAATAAACAAGGATATCCATCCCATTAAAAACAACTTGATTTAATAACTAATACGTGTATAATATGAACATATGGGATAGAACTATGGGGAATAGCGGTCAATAATGAGTCCCATCTTTACGCGTGGGCTCGCTGAACTAGAGCCCAGGAACCCACAATCAATGGGGGCGCCAAACTTTAACGATAGTAACGGAATCGAGGATAACTATACAAGACTCGATTACTATTACCTAGTCTTAGGTAATCTCTGAAATATTGTTTTGTTTACTTTATATACGAAAATATTCGAAATTATTCGCTTCCCCCAACGAAATTGCTTACTGTTAGGATATGATAAATTCTCTGCTTGGTCAACTAGATCATTAATAATTAAAGATCGATTGTTTGTGGCTGTTACGAATTTGCCAAAAATCTATTAGAGTGACATTAGCGCAAAAAAGTTGAAGACTGCACCTAACAGAATATTTTGGAAACGTCTGAAATAGTGAGAGTGAGGAGGCTATGGGCATTTCAGTATGATATCATCTTTTAAAAGAAAATAATATTGAAGACGCGTTTCCAGATATTGAAAAAGCAATTTGAAGCTTTTTATGCATTATGGCCACTAACTACTGGTCCCTCTTAAAACTGAAAAGTATTAAAAGTGAATTGAGAATTACAATTCTTCAGTCGCTGATGTCCATTGAAAGCCAGGTGCTTGAAGAAATAAATAAAATAAACTTATATATATAAGATATCATTCGTGTGCCGCTCAAATGTCTAGGAAAATACCTCATTTTTTTAAGTATGTTTGCATTTGTTCTTAAATTTTCAAAAATAAATTATACCGGCGCTAATGTTGTTCGTTCCTGTTAACATCGATTTCAAATTTCTCTAGAAAGGGCCCCATGCATTCTAGTGCCCAGGGCCCCCACTTTACTTAAGGGCCGTCTTAAGTGCCAATAATACAGAGATCATGCAAAGATTTCAGTCAAGAGTAATAAGGACAATTCTCAATGTGCCGTGGTACATAATCAGCAACCACCCAGATTACGAAGTAATTTCCATTAAGAAAGAAATCAAGTTGTACAAAAAAAATAGAAGGATGGACTGAGACCAACTCAAACCATCCCGCAAGAAATTTGATGCACCAGTTGCGAACAGTGCGTAGGTAAAAAAAAGCAAAGTGATTGAGTGTAACCAAAAACAGAAAAAAATCAAAAGTGGACAGTGATACCCGTACGTTTCCAGTACCAAAAATACTGAAATGGCCTAATATATCAATGGCTAATTTGCCAATAATTCATGTTGTTATAAATATTACTTAACACTTACAGTTTTGTACCAATTTTTTACGTAGATTTTGATAAAATTGGTATGTCAATAAGAAAAAAAAATCAAGTAAAGCCTTTCACAAAAAATGTTTAAGCGTAATAATTGCCAGATTTTAAACTAACCCCGTACGTAGCAATAATTAAAAAAAAATTATTGTATTTTTGAAGTTAATTTAGTTTCATTCGTGCATTATTTGTATTTACAAGACCAAGTTCATTTTACTGTATTTTATTTCTGATCATAGTTGTTGAATATCTGATTGATGATTCTATAATCTTAAAAGTTTTCCGTCATGTGCATTACGTATTTAATTTTTTTATACACCTTTGGAACGATTTAAATAAACATTATTGCTGTTCTTTTGTTTACATTTAAAAACCAAGTTAGAGTACTATTTAGAGTATTATTTGCGCAGTGACAACTATTTATAATGATCAAGTTGGGGCACTTCGGTTACTCACAAAAAGATTTCCAAAAGTCGTATAAAAATTACGAATAATTATTCCCCTTTTGATATTGAATTTATTTACCATAAATTTCAAATAAAAAAAGTTTGTATTAACCTCATTTTCGCGTCCTATTTTGAAAAATGAATCGATATGATTGCAAAAGGTCTTTTTATACTTTCAAAGTACTTTGTATAAAGCAGGATGAACCCTCAACAATCAGTTACTGCAGCCGATTTATTGCGTCAAATAAAGTTTATTTGTTAAAATTACCTTAATCTGCGGAGGCTTGATGAGTTTTAATTTTGCAGAATTTACAAGCAAAGTAAATATAACAAAATATGTGAATAATAAACAAGAAAACATACAATTTAAGTATCGTAGTGGCCTAGTGGTTAGGTGACTAGACTTGTAAGTTGAAGGTTCCGGGTTCGTTTCCCGGTTCTCCCGTAACATCACTGGCACTTTTTTCGACCTCAGCTCGAATAAGTACCTGGAAATCAAATTCTGGGGTAATCGCTCACAGCGCTTGTCACGTTGCAGTTCTGGCGTACCAAAAAAGGTAACTACGACAAACCATACACTGTCATTTCCTGTGGTTTTGAAAGCCTATAGCCTATAGGGGCCGTTACTAAACACAACATTTACCAATGCAATTGGATTGGATTGCAATTGGTGGATTGCTAAAAAAACCTAGTAGTAGTGTAGTGTAATAGGGTGGTTTATTGAGTGCAAGGAAAATAAAGAGTATTATTCATAGAGATAATAGAGTGCTAATATCGATATCAAAACTGCCATCAATTGAAATGCGCCATATTGGTTTACAGACGT
>JARFOC010001601.1:0-11508 GCA_031763485.1 Osmoderma eremita
TCTGTACGTGAGGAATACCTGAAGCTATACAATCAGACGTGTTGTGTGATCTCAGAGGTATATTTATATATTTTTTATATATATATTTTTTGTATACTTCATTTTTTGAACGTACGTGCCGGCTATTGGCAGAAATCTTCTTTCTTTGAAAGATTGTTTGCAAATTTATCGGAAGTACATTTCGTGCCGCCCAATTTGGAATTATCAAAATTCGTTTTCAAGTCTTCAGCTGAAAGAAGCTTTAAACAATATATTGGTATACATAAGTGTGGAAAAATGCCTGCAGAATATTTAAAATTGCCAAATTCTATGGAATACACTGGCCACTGCTTCAGGAGAACCTCAGCAACATTGTTAGTGAACTTTGGAGCAGATATCACCACGATTAAAGGACATTTCAATTAAAAACACTGTTTTATATTTTTGCTAGGTCTACGAGTGTGGCTGGGGGGTACATTGAAGAATCAGTGACTAGCAAAAGTGAACAATTTTTTACAATCAGCAGTAGTATTTCAAATGTTGCAGTTTTAAGATCTTCTACAAGCACAAGCACAATTATTAACAGTAAACTGAAGGAAACTATAAAAACGAATGTCGAAGGACAAAAGTCAGTGGTTCCTAACAATTGTACTAATGTAAATATTAGTTTTTATAATAAATAATAATTGTGTTGTGTTCTACATTTCGTATAATTTTCAGGTGGTATAATTTTCATAACTTAGTTTATAAAGTATTAAAGCTTTTTACTGCCTAGGAATTTTTTCACATTTTTAATGACTAGGTAATAAATGAGACAGTTTTGTGTAGGTGAGTTGTCACTAAAGTTTGGTGTTTATTGTCGTTCGGTGAAAAATATTTTGTTATTTATAGATACATTTCCATATTTAGTTTGATAAAAATAAGGATTCTTATTGGAGTATTTGAGTACATAATATTTCCGACGCGTAAGCTTGAGTATGTTGTGGTTGAGGTGCGGCAAAATAAGTTAAGTGTCGGAAATTGTTATAGAAACGTTCCAACGCGTTAATTTAATACCCAAACAGCAATTAGGTAAATTTTCAAATAAGCATATTATAAATATTTATATAGCGTAAGAATTGCTTAACCACAATCTGAGAATTCTGATCCGAGCACAATTTACAAAGCGAGCTAATAAAATCGTAGTAACTGCAAAGGACATCTCTCGGCACTAGATCTAAAAGAATAATTATATACTTACGCCATCTGTAATCGTCACGATCAAGTACGAATGTAATTAAAAGAGGCGTACGTGCATTTTGCATTTTTAGCACGTAATAAACAACGGGGTTTACAATCAACAAACGACGCAAACAAATAAAAAGCATTCATCCATTACTCCGCACCTACATACGTAACATAAGCGCGCACTTGTTAACAACGGTTAATAAAGGGAAACGTTGAAAGTGCTTAAAATTTAAACGTCAAATAAATGACAACCATACATACGGAGTACAGAACAGCAGTCACATCATCTGCAGACAATTGCTCAATTTAGAAAGGGCAAAAAACACGTAACCGGTAAACTGTGGGAACATCGCTCGTTTTATTAAAGTTTCCGAAGCGATTCCGTACGACAAACAGTAGTCGCTAACAAAGCTGATTACGCCACGCTGTCGCGTTATCCTTTTGTAACTCCGGCATACCGCCTTGCGCCAGACGTTTCGCAGATAACGTTTAGAATTACACACAATATTGCTTTGGTTTATTGCCTCTCGGGACACCGAACACCGATCTCGTTATGGGATTCTTCCTAAACAATCTCAATATCCTACGAGGAGAAAAAAATTTCTCGCGAATATTGCAGAAAATCGCTTCGCACGGTTTTAATCCTTGAATTTTCTGTTACCATCGAAACAAAAAAAATATTGCAACCCATTGCAAAACGCGTTGACAACGTTTATTCTGCAGCTTAACTTAAAATAAATAAAATAAAGGAAAAACCCCAACAAATTGTTCTCTACAAATATCGTGTATAGAATCAATATATCATCCATCTGGCGCCGATACGAATGCGTAACGTGCCACAATTTACGTGCCGTGTTAATTAATATGCAAGGCGAATCGAAGCGGTTTAAGTAAGATTTCGTTTTTTTTTTTCCTGCAACGCCTAAGTGGACCGGCGATAATCGAACACTCTCAGAGTTGATTGTTGAGATAATACTTGAAAGTTCTCGTGCAGCTCTTTAATAAACACGTCCGAACGTTCAATTAAAATGTTTTCCTTCTTAAGTGTGATCGTTGAGTAGGTGTATTAATAGTTTACCCGCTACGTTGCTAATTTATTCACGCATAAATGCATAGGTATCGAGTCAGAATTGTAGAGCTCCATTAGAATGTGAAAATCACCTGTGTTCTTTTGTATTGAGGAATCTTACAAATTATAAATTTGGATCTGTCAGTTAGGCGTTCGTAAATCTTTTTGCATACGCAATTTTGTGCTTTTTTGTTGAATTTGTAGCATAATTTTTATATTGACAAAATGATAAATTACCACCTAAACGTAGGTAGTAAAATTACACTGGTCAACAAAATTTCAAATTTATTTTGTCCCACGAGGTAAAGCGGGTGAACTTGGTAGAACTTTTTACACTAATTTCATATCTGTTTTCAGAATTTTTCTATCGGGCAAGGTTTCAGAGTGACAGAGCAATGAAATTTTGTGAAAGTTATATTATAATCATAAAAGCTGCACAGAAACTTTATATAGATGCTGTACCAAAAGCTAAACAAAAAGGGAGAACGTCAAAGAGTTTCAAGGTTACCAAGGGCCTGAAACAAGGATGCTGTCTGTCCCCTACCTTGTTTAAAATATATCTGGAACAGGCCCTCAAAACATGGAAAAGAAAATGCAAAGGAATGGGTATTCCTCTAAATGACAATACCACACTTTACACATTGTGTTTTGCTGACGATCAAATTGTTATAGCCCAAGAACACGACGATTTGGCTCGTAAATTAACAGAAGAATATAGGAAATGGGGCCTAGACGTGAACATAAAGAAAACGAAGACAATTACACATTGTCTTCGGTACCCCACAAGATATCATTTTAGAAAACGGAGAACAAATAAAACACTGCGAGGAATACAAATATTTGGGACTACATATAACACAAAACGGGACCTTAGATCGAGCAATAAAAGAAAGAAATGTGCAAGGCAGAAGAGCAATCTCTCTTTTAAATAGTATATTATGGGATCAAGGGATTTCAAAAGAAAATAAACAAAGAATTTACAACACAATTGTAAAGACAATCATTACCTACAGCAGCGAAGTGTGGCAATTGAAAGAAAGAACAGAACAACTACTAAACGCCACAGAAATGGATTTTTGGAGAAGGGCAGCAGGAAGATCAAGGAGGCAAAGAGTAACAAATACAAAAATAGAAGATATAATGGGAGTTCAACACACGATAGTCGATGACATCAAAACAAGACAATTACCCCAATTACTTGGAAAATGTGCTGATATATGAATGTACTTTGCATCAGAAACATCTCTTTTCAGCGTTCAGTAATAGTCCAACATAGCATGGCTCCACTTGCTTTGGTATAATCAGCACTCTTATCGTCGCTTAGTGTCATGTTTTGTGGAGGTTTAGGCACTGGTAATTCCGAACTGTGAGGTACTGGTCTCAACAAAGATGGAATATTAGGATATTTTACAGTATGTTTGGATTTAGAAGTCATACCACTTATATTTGTTGGACAAAAATAGCAATCGGTAATATGATCTGATGGTTCCCTCCAAATTATACCTTTTGCTCACGCTGTAAGAAGTCTGACACATCTAACACCGCAAATATGGGGAGCACAGCTTTTGTGTTCATCACCTAGTTTACATTTGAAATAGCACTTTTTAAGGTGAGGTGTGAAAGACCGTTTTTGATATTTAAATGTCAATTCGCCGCAAATGTAGCATGGTTTACACATTTCGCGCTTTAACGTAAGCTAACTAGGTTATGACTGCAATAATTGTGGAATTTTTGGTGTGATAAGTGAAAAAGAAACTATCTGAGCTTCAACGAAGCCTAGTTACTGTGCCAAATCTCGATTCCACTAGTGAACGGATAACGGACAACGGGCAAGCATTGTAACAAAGGAAATATGCCTTTAATTACCGATAATTTAAAAAAAAAAACCGTAATAATATGATACATTTCTGTATTACAAGTAATACATTCAATTCCGCAATATGATATAGATTCGCTAATGGGTTTTGGTCAAGTGATTCCAGTGGATATGAAAGAGTTTAAGGAATCCCGTACAAAATCAATAAATCGGATGATTCAAGCACAGCACTTGAGCTCAATTTATTTCTGGCATAAATAGTCATTTTCTACATGCAACTTCTCGGTGGTTCTAATTATTTCCTAACCATCAAGTCCGATGATATTAAATTTACATTCGTCAGTAACCCCCGTTTTTTTTTTAATTTCTGGACCTTTGTTTTTAAATTCTTAATTTTGCGAAAGCTATTACCTTGCTATATTTAACATTGTTAATGTTAAGGTTTCTTCGTTCCATAAGATAAGCGCCTTACCACATTGAATAAATTTTCAGAGAAGAATAAATAAAATAGCATGTAAATCCATTATGCAAATTGTTATACCTATGTATATCTAATAATATTTTAGTTTACTGCAGACTTTATACGCTTGTGTAAATGTTTGGAAGACCAGGGCTTTCTAGTAAATTGACCTAGACCTTCAGACAGGCACCATATGTTTTATATCATACATATTAAAAATATATCCTACAATAACAAAGCTACCGAAAGTGGCAAGTTTATTTTTTCAAAGTAGGATGCTGAATACCTATACGCATGTACAGTGAAAAAAAAATGAAGTCAAGCGAATTAACTACTAACCTGTTAATTCAATTCAGTCGGCAAATACAATAAATATAATCTAAAATCGATGTATATCAACAAATAGGCATTTCGTTGGACATAAATAACTTACTTAAAATGTTGTATTCTAACCTACAAGTGTATTGGAAAGACAATTTTCGTAAGTAAAATCTAAAAACAAATAGCTAAATAGAACAATAAAATAATCAAGTAAACTCGATCAAATACTCTTGCATAGCACTGAAAAATCAAAATGTAGAAATCACTGAAATATTACTAAAAAGTAACTAAAAGATCACTCCATTTAATACAGAAAAGTATTGATGCGACTTTCAACCCATGTACGCCCAAGATACTAACACGCTCTTAGAATAAGAATTTAATTATTTTTCTTTAATAAACATACATCGTTCAACATAAAATTATCACAAAAAAATCTTTTTATTAAATATGGCAAGAAATAGCATGATGTATTAACGCATCGCTGGTCGGGTCTGTGAAACATTTACTTATACACTATTTCCTAGCAGTTAATCATGGTACGACATGTTTTATTTATTATGAAATGTTTCAAAACATTTAGCGTGAACATTGATATTATACCGCTTGCACATATATATTGTTGCACTATGACACACCCTACATCTTTTTCTAGTTTTCATACCTTCTTCAATGATTACATGGCCAACCGCATCAGTACGAATTTCATTTGGTATAGTATTCGGCAGATAGATTGCTGGTTTTCTTGGCCTTGGATTTTCAAAACCCGAAGGGCAATATACGATTTGAAATCGAGCTGGGATAATTTCTTTTGATGTACAAGATTGTAAATTTTCCACGAGTTTGCAATAGCACTGTCGACGGCATTAGAAAACAAAAGCCACCACCACTTTTTCCCCAAAATTTTGCTACCATAATTTGCTATAGCATTATCGTGTAAATCTACCCCTCCCATGTAGTCATTGTACTCGGAAATTACTGCAGGTTGATTTATAGATACAATTTTCTTTTCTTTGCAGTTATATCGTTTTGCTGCCTTCAGCGGTTAAACATTGTAACGGTTGCTTATCAGTGTTACAATAGAGTTATCATGCCATCGAACAAGTGATATAGCATTACTTTCATCATAGACGCAGCTGTATGACCGTCGCGTCGTGGCTTCTTGGATATTAATTTATTCGTCTCAAAAGGACCACCTAGTGTTCCATTTTCGCGTATTGTACCGGTGGCGAAATATCCTTAGCCGGTTAGTACAGAAATTAGTTTGTGTGATGAAAAAAATATCCTTTGCGCACTCTTTTCTTCAATCACTGACAGCAAATTGAAAACAACTTCACTTCCAAAACCTAGGAAACTTTTTCCTGTGGAAGCTCAAGCATATAGCATGAACTGATATAGATAGCGGCCAGACGAGTAAAGGCACCATAATTTGAAGCCAAACTTGACAGATTTTCCTTCCAAGTACATCCTACAAGAGTGGCTTCCAATACAAGGCACTATATGTTCATCAATTGACAAATAAGTCGAAAATATACTAAACTCCATAAATTTTTTGTTCAGAAGATGAAAAATGGTCGTGGTTTCTTTATACTTCTAAATCTATTTCGAGTCATGCAATCTTTCACAATTTTCAAAGCTTTATCTTCTTCTGTAGACCAAAACAAGTCCATAAGATCATGATTCGTAGAAACTTTAGCAAATCGTTTTTATCAATTGTAAAATCATGTCACGTGGATACTTTTGAGTATATTTAACTATACTTGTTAGGGCTTCGTCGTCACAATACATAAAAAATAAATCTAGTAGTGTTTTATCACCAACTTCAATCTCTAGTCCAATAGTATTTTCTTTTTCTTTAGCTTCTAAATTGCTATTTGAATCATTTTTCATTTGATCGCTGATTTGGAACAATCTGTAAATAGACATATTTACAGCAGTTCCATTTAAATGTATTTTTTGCCTACCTTTTAATTAGTGTTTATAGTGTTCTACCTACAATAACTTACAGCCTGGTTTATGCGAATACACTTTGAACAGTTTAATAGCTACGGTTGACGGATTTACTGGGTATATTTAGCGGAAAAGTTGGCACTTTAACCTGACGGCTCTAACGAGATGAGATCTATTTGTTATGATTCTTTTCCTCAATAAAATTTGACGAAATATGAGAACAGAATTACAGTTCTATTGACGTGTATATCCGATTGTTTTCATATTAAACAGGACTACCTGTTACTTATAATATAAAGTGTGTCGATGTATATTTTACACCTTTACAGGATGCTTTAATTTCGTCAGTGCACTAACACTATCTTTATTACCCGATATTATTATACAGGAGAAAAAGGTTCATAAAAAAAATTTCATTCTCAAACATCCTTCTGATATATTAGTCAGAAGGTGCTTCTCCTTGACCGTCAATTATAAATAGATATTTCTATTCTACGGCGTACTATGAACGTTAATAGCCGTTCTATTATTTTTGCCCGAGGCTATATTTAGTGCCCATCGTCACGTTTGATGTATCAAAGTCGGTAGTGATTTTTTGTCTTAAAACGAAACGGCTATTAATTACACTGTATGTACCTTGTTTTCTTCTAAGCTATCATTAAGTTCAATGCTCGTTAGGTGGCTAAAATTGGTAACGGATGTGTATATGAAGCGTGTGAAGAAGGGTATAGGAAAAGGTTTACGAGTTTTTAAAAATATGAAAGCTATAATACGATGTATGTATACACAGACAAGGTTGCGTTTATAGAATTTTAAATTTATGTAACATTACAACAAAAATCTTTTTAGCATCAAACAGATAGGCCATGTTGAATAGATTTTAGGTATTAGCTTAAAAAAATATTGATTACTATTATGAAGGGTGTAAGTATCAATACCAGAAATACCCGTTTTCGTATTTTGTGCGTACAATTAAAAAAAAAATTGCACCACATGAAATGTCGTGTAAACGGTTTCTCATTTAGCCCTGGGATTTGACGAGGTTAAACTGCCATAAAAACACCAATTTTGACATGAATTTCATTTGTTTCGTGAAATAGGAGTTGGCTGGATACCGTCGTCTACATCTTGCGTATGTATTTGCATTTGTACACTGAAAAAAGTTTTGATGTGATTTTACATACTCACGGTTGTGGAGCTATGGCCAACAATAATCCATAAATTTCACATGCTGTTTGTAATTTTACAAACACTTTGCAAAATCACATATAACACGTGAGGATGCTAGTTGAAGAGGTATGTAAAATTACAATGTAAAATTACATAAACAGTGAGCAATGTTTACTGGCCTAGCTGTAAATTTTAGTTTACATAAAAGTAGTATTTTTACATAATGTTTTTACTTGAATGTAATACACAAGGTTAGGCCAAAATTCCGGTTCGCCCAATTATCTTTGATATTTCAATTCAACAAAAATTTGAAAATCAAAATATATGGAATTATTTCATGAAGTTTAAAAAAATAATTTACTTCTGGAAATAGATATATGAAATATTAGTTTGGCGCCTAACTAATGTTCCAAAAATTTAATCTTTTAGTTTTCTTTTTTGAATTACTTTGTTTTTTTGGATCTGCTGCCGTTATCTGGATGAATTTTTCGAAGAATATAGTTGTAGCATTTCTAGCACTGTGGATACTTCCTTAGGATATTCTAAATTAAATATAAAATAATACACAAAAGCATTTTGACTGCGTCCAAACTTGAATTTGTTTGTGTGCCCTTTTCTGTTCCATATATATGAGAAATCCACGTTCTGTTGCTTTTACAGAAAATTTAGCACATATTTAATATTTGCTTAATATTTTAATATCTGCTGATTTCCAAAATACACGGTGAGTTGGTTTTAACGTAAGTTGTTAAGTCTTCATCGTCTGGTTCCTATTAACTGGATAAATAATATTATGAATATACTGATAAGCACAGTATACAGAGGACTCCGCAGAGTCATACAAATCTAAGGATGTTTCTTGTAAAGACTTCTCTAAAATCTGTACTAACTGGGCATGTTTAACATTTCTGTGATGCTTTCTGAATATGTACTGTTGCAGTAATGATATCTTATTAAATTCTACTATACATCTACATGTTTTATTAAAGGGGCACAATAATGTAGTACCATTTTTAACATGGTTGTAGACATGACAATGAAATCTTTTTGTATCTTTAGTTTTATAAAAGCATTGCTTGACATTACAACAATTAATATTATGAGACAACATTGTTTTCAATTGTATCCCATGGTTTTCTTTAACGTGCAAAATATACGTATTGAACTGACTTGAAAGTATGATGATCTCCTGGGGATCATTATACTTTCTCTCGCCATTTTGTTGGTATCTCCTCCTCGTTCCAGATCCGTGTGATTAGCTTGTGTAACCGTCTGTGTAGAATCTGTCCTCTATACTTAGAAATTCAGCGGGTATATTGTTGGAGCCAGGGCTAGATCCTTTAAAACGTGCTAGCTAGAGATAATTAATTAATAATAATGGCGTAATTGCAATGGCCATAGATCTACACTGACGAAACGTTAACGTATAACTGGTTGCCTACCATGTCGCTTAACGGTACCTGTAGGAAATACCTATGTTTAACGTTACAGAAAAGCACGGTATATATTTATAATGTAAGCCCGTAATTATCACGATTTCCACACGATCCCATTAGACGCGTTACCCTGAATTAAAATAAGTTTCGCAGACATAATTGTACAACAATTACGAAGTTGGATTATTGTTAATTGCCAGATAGCCAGAAGTTAGCGTAATTAGAGGTTTCGCGATTGGTTTTCCTGCAAAGCGCACGAGATACCAGATTTATATAGATGTGCGTCAATAATTTTAGTGTTATACAATCATTATTATGCCCATTCAACTGCAATATATAAGCGAAGTGCGCCGATTTCCTTATATTCCCTTTTCAATTACAAATAAACCGTAATTGTAATTATAATTATCCTCTGGGAATTGAATCATGAGAAAATTGCTCTATTCCATTCCAGTCGTGCGTGCACTCAATGTAAGCCGCTATTTGGAAGCTTAATGCCCTTAATATCCACCACCTAATATTTTCACGACATGTTCTTGAAGTTTCCAAATTTCCGCAAATCGCGGAAGCTGCGGGATAATTATCCGCAGTCGCGAAGTAAAACGGCCGTAATCTTGGTTGTAATTAACGAAAGTGAAAATCGCGGTAGCTCGCGCCGTAATGAAAATTCGAGAGGGTAAATGGAGACAACCTCGTCGCCGCATAAGCGACACGTATTAAGAAAACCATTTGCATTTCAGGGGATGATGGTGTGTGTACATGTAATAGTCAGTCAATTTGCTCGAGAACATTACCGACGAAGATTATTATTACAGCTCAAGCTCTAGATGATTGTGGTCGTGATGATGTTGGAGGAAGTTTTGATGGATAAATATGGAAAAGTTTTAAGGAGAAAGCTTTGACTTTTGGTGTCAGTGCAACATGTACAACTATAAAGCACCACGGTAGACACAAATAAAAAAAAACAAAGACTTGTATAGGATCTGTGGATATGATAGACGTAGCTAAAGGAAATCATACCACAAAATACGAATTTCATTTCCATTTCTGTTTTATTTATGTTTCTGCTAGTCTGCTCTGTTGCCTTCTTTCCTGTTGGTTATTATTCCATCACGTTCATATTTGCTCAGGGTATCCTATAATTTTCCATTTTCCTATCTCCATCGTTTTCGTTATAGGTTCTTGTTTAGCTTTCCTCCAAAGTATTCCTCTAGACTTCGACACGAAATGTTAAGAATTATATTTAGTACCATAAGAAGCAGGTCGATACAGTAGCTACTCGTTCCTTCCAGCGTTGTCCTCATTCTAATTTTTATTTCTCCTGTTGTATATAATGTGTTAAGTGTTTGTCTTGTTTCAGAACGATTTCTGTAGTGCCAAAAGAAAGTAAACCCAAAAGAATCAAAATTAAAAGTATGAAAAGGTAAGGTAATTAGTTCATGTTTATTAGGTGAATATCCAATTGACTGAAGAGACCAGAATTGAAAGCATACAAGCTAAGGTAATTATGAAATATAGAAGATAGTATGGGAAAGACGCCAGGATGTTTATGGCAATCAAGACGGCTAACGCTACTTTGCAAAATGTCACTTTTTGTCTGTTGGTGAAAATTAATTGGTTGGCTATAAATGCCTTATCATTTTCCAAGTCCACCGCCAGAATTTAGACAACACCTCCAGTTCTTTTTTATGAACTACCTTATTTATCATCTTTTTTTGTTTTTAAGTTTTAATCGCTTAGGGGAAAGAGGGCTAATATTACACACCTAGCACTTCCAAGAACAAGATAAACAGACCAGCATCATTTTCTGTGATCTACCGGCAGGCGGGAGATAGAGGGGTGTACCTATCTCAGTGGCTGGGCAATAGAAGAATATTACAATAGTTGCACTAAGTTACCTTGATTTATATGTTTGCATCCGCGAAACTAAACAAGAAGATGGACAAGCGAAAATTGGTCCTAAGGAAAAATACACCTAATGAACATTTAGTCTTAGCCCTAGGTGTTGCTGTATACTCTTTTTGCGTATAATAGTTCTGCTACCAATTTTATGTTGTTGTATATTCTTTTTGCGTATAAT
>JARFOC010001622.1:0-11508 GCA_031763485.1 Osmoderma eremita
CAAATTAACATGGAATTTAACTAAAAATATTTTAAAACTACGACGATAACGATTGACAGCAGTTGACGCTAATAGACTGGTAGATAGGTACTTTGCCGACGCCGACATATAAAACTAAGTTGCAACATAGCAAATAGGAAATGGCAGCAACTAAGGATAGTAAGAGATAAAGGTTGCTATTATATCCCATACTGTATAGGAAGGTTGAGACGATCTATAGCAAAATGAAACATTTCAGCCATCGAAGCTACACCGCACCTTGCACGCGTGAATCAAGCAGTTTCATACCAGATTACGGTCGCAAAGAACGTGTAAATACGACGCGGATAGACGCTTCGGAATGCGTGTCCGCGCGTCGAAAACAGCCGGTTCTAATCACATTTCTGCGCGAGCAAACAATCGACGAGGGTTCCCGCTAGAAGCGGCAGCTAGGCTAACGGAACCGTCAGCTTCTATCTTGTATCTCCAATCTCCTTATCTTCTTATTTGAAATTCCTTCAGAGATGGGATCTGGAAAACGCTGGAAGTCGCTACCATCGTAAATTTAATAATGTCCCCGTTTTCGTATAGCTTTTAATGTATCCGTCCGTTGTTTTGATAAATATTTCCATATACAATCTTGAAGTTTATACCGTCAAAAATATATCTAAACTCGCGCGCGCCGATGAAAGTGAATTTGGAAGTCAACAGGGCGACAAAGGTTCGCCGCAATGTTTTTCATACCGCGGGCCACGCGAAATGAACTCGCGCACAAACATGCAAAAAACATTTACTCTTCCGTTGTTTCTACCGTTCCTTTTTACTTTAGCAGCGTATAGCGCTCGAGATGAAAAGAAAAAAGAAGGAAAACCGGTAAAAAAGAAATCGTATTCCGGAGGAAACGTAACAAAATTTAATTTCCCTCTCTTATTCCGTTACTTACTCCATGCGTAGCGCTTGCTTTGGATCGTGAATTTTTAATGTTTGTAAATTTTTAAAAAGTTTGATAACGTTTTCGGAGATAAGCCAGGTATGGGAATAGAGCGAAATTGAAATGTAAGATGTTTCTACTTGGGCATAAGCTTTCAAAAAGTTTTTCTTTTATTTATACTTGGAATGCGAGAGCAATGCGACATTTTTCACTCTTGCAGTCAGTAAGTCTTCGCTAAGGATTTATTATTCTTCTTAATGAACTTGAAGCATTTCATTTTGTTATTTCTGTTGCCATTTTGGCAAAGATTTAAAGGAATATGGGGCAATATAGTAAATTCTATCAGATGACTCGTCGCTATACAATAAATTGCTTAATTCGGGAAATTGTACCAAATCTTTAATTCTATTTGATTTTATTTGTTTATCTATACCAATTACTTCAATTAAATTACTCATAAGATACATTTATTCAAGTAGTCAAAGTACTTTACTATCATTTATATGGATATATTTCGCTTGCCAAATCATTTGTTTTTCTAGAAACTCAATGGTTTTGTTCAAAATGAAATCATAAAAAATCTAACAGCACTTCTTTTTGTTTCAAAGATTTTTCTTCTCACAGTCATTCAATATTGGGAGCGTCGCATACATGAGCGTGTTCTAGTGAAGTCGTACTTTGTCAAGAGGGAGATGAGATAGGTTTCTTTTGTGGTAGAAAAGAGAAGTGGATAAGCATTCGTTTGTGAAGATCAAATTTATTGTTCGGCATATTCTATAGAGCAATATTAATATAACTAACATGTTTAACATTGATATTATAATTATACATATAGTAATTATGCTATGTAATTATTGCACTAATGGTAGTTAGTATAAAAGTGTTGAAAACACAGGTATTTCTTGCACAACAACAACGCAACAATAGCATGGTTTTTAACAATACTGCACACGGGCGTCTTCATCTTTTGAAAAACAAAACTCTACACAATTTTTAAATTATCCCGATCTTTCATCCACGTATCCACTCTTATACCACGAGCATTTGAAGTCGTCGAATAATCTTGGCGAAGAAAACTGATTTTGGGTTAGTAATTGCAGCTTAATAATACTATTTCTCTGATGCAAACCTGTTGTGGTTCATAAGAATCACTGTGTCAGAAACAGTTCTAATAAAAATTTTCCATAATCTAAAACCAGCCACATGTAAAGGTGTACCATTGCCGTTGTTTTTTAGGAATATTTAAAATGTTTACAGGTTTATCTTTTACCACCAATTTCTGAAGTTCGGTAACACAATGTCCACTCCAAAAATCGAACAGGAGAAAACTTTTTGATCCTACATTTCACAATAAAGCATCTGTTAGCCAAGTTTTTAAATTATTTGAATTGAGGTTTCCAGGCGTCGAAGAAGAAACATACAATATACACTCGAGAGCAAAAAATTGCCCCAGACCGCACACTCACAGTAAAACGTCTCTGGCACAAAAATTGAAACTGAAATTCCATTTTTGCTGTCAATACCTTTAAAGTTAAGATCTTAGCTTTAAAACGAGTGCACGTTCTTTTAAATTACACTTATTCAAAAAGGAAAAATAGCGAAAGAGTTTTAGGGTGCTAAAACTCAAGAATGACGAGGAAAAATTAAATGAGACATTTTTAATTTAATTTTGGAAAAACCTTATCAACACTTTGTGTTACTCCTCGCGTTTCTCTGAGCACCCGTTGAATTTGAACGCTGGTGAGAGCCCGATTTCTGAGAGAGGTGTGAAGAATGAATCGGCCATCTCTCTCGAACGTGCACCGCTTTCTGCCTGAACCTCTTCTCCGTTGAAAGTTACCATTCTCCTGGTATCTTCGATGAACTCTTGAAACGGCACATTCACTCATGTGCAGAACACGAGCGACTTCACGTTGACTCTGGCCTTGTTGCAATAACGCAATCGCTTGAGCCGCTTTCTCGAATGTTGTGTACATTTTCTGGTAATACCCTGGAATATTGATGACGGAAATGTCTACCGGTTGATGTTTGACAGCCAACTGATAAAGGTTGATAAGGTAGAGGGCCTTTTATACTATCTAATGTCAACTAATGCAAAGTTTTTGTTTATCGATCACAACATATTGTAGGGTAGTCTAAGTTAAAGGAAGTACAAGAAAGAAGTATAAGTAAAAGAGTGTGCAGTCGTTTTAAGATCTTAAAGATTTTAAAAGCAGAAATGGAATTTAAGTTTTGGCTATTGTGTCAGGGACATTTTACTGCGAGTGTGCAGTCTGAGTCGATTTTTTTGCTCTCAATTGTATATGGGTCTAAACAATGTTTGCGCAACTCGAGGTCCAAACGTATTCGTAGATTCCTTTAATACCAAAACTAATAGCGAAAGTAAGCGTCCATCTGTCGAAATGGCAGGTAAAATTGTATAACTGTGTTGTAGAGTGCAAACATTGCACGACACATTCAACGATTTTCTGACTCTTTACTGCCAAAGTACGACTGGAGTGCATTTCTAGATTAAATCCACTCCCATCGGCGTTATATAGATTGCTTCCGCCGATACCAGCGACATCGGGTTTGACTTCCTTAATAAAATTATTACTTAACAATTCCATACCAGCACGTGTCGACCGAGTAATAAACTTTGTTATTTTGCTTGACACAATATTATGTCTAATTTCTTGTTCAGCTTCTAAAGCCAAGGTTCGAAGGTCCATGTCATAGATTATTTTTCTATCGTCAATGTTTTTCTTTTATTTTATAAGAACGTAATCTACAATAAACCGTAGTTTATCGGTATGCGTGCCACCTCTGTTAATACTTTCTTCCCGTCTATACAACTGCCGTAGCGATTTAACCTTTTCTGAAAGAATGTCTCAGGGTTCGAGAGAACATCGCTTGGTTTTACAACTTTTCCAGTATTCTAGAGCATTCATTTTGTGAAATCTAGCTCAACAACAGTGCCTCCTTCTTCAGGAACACATGCAATATTTTCATAATCGCTATCATTTTCTCATACTTACCTTTTATCAATTGTCATAATTATTATTAACTGTCTAAATTTTCTAATACAGCACCGTTTTCTACATAAAACCGACTTTATTTGTGAATAAATAAAAATTAGAAAATTCAAAAAATTATGGAGGGTATGGAGTACCCGGTCCCTGGTTATTAAATTTTTCCGAAAATAATTCGCGTCATCTTTGGGACTATGTAATGTAGTAGTAAAGATTGCAAGGACTGTGGGGCAGCACAATAAACACACTGTTCGAATTACTCCTCCCGCGGGAGAAGTAATCCAAACGGTGTGTTTACTATGTAGTGTACTTCAAATTACATTCTACAGAAAAGAAGAAATCTGTTGTAGTTTCAGAGATATTTACAAAAATTTAAAGATTATCCGAACAAAATGGTATTGGCCTTATACCAAGGTACTGTGTTTCCTTGTGAGTGGCAATATCCAGGAAACAGAATATCTGTATTTGCTGCTTTTTATTTTGGTATCTAACAACCAACATACTTCCCAAGTAATTTCCAAATAAAGAAGTGAATATTTCGTATCTCAAATAAACATCAAAATCTGCTAAAGTCTTCATACTCCCCCATTAAAACCCTCTAATCCTTAAAATTCATCTCCAACAATTTTCGTACTTTACACACTGCCCAATCCATCACAAGCATCCATCCACACCTATATTAACATCATCACCTCAGTTTAACTACGGCACTAAAGCGTGGTCTATAGCAAAAACGCTATCTCACGATCCTGGCTCTCATAAATTCCCAAAGACTTTACCATTATCCTCACGACTGCGGACGTGGAGTTTTCTAAGGGCGTGAGCCGCCTCCCGAACGAAATATTTTACCAGCTATTTATTTCCGCAAATTGGATTCGGCGGGAGTTCCGATGTTCCCTTTCTCTGAGAAGTTAATATTTTAAGGCCGAGCTAATAACTCCGAGTAGCACCTTGCCATTCCAGTTTCCCTAAGTTCTTCTTAACCGTTTTCTGAAAAGGGTTCAAGGCAGTCCGTGTCAGTCGATGGATTATAGGAGTCGAAGTTTCGGATTCGAAGAGATATATTGGTAATTTTTCTAATAGGATTTGTATTTGTATTAGTAAGTTTTTTATCATTCCACTCCTTTATTTCTAATTGTAATTGATAATGGGTATTATTTAGTTTAAAGAAGAAAAGGAAAATGGAATATATTCTTTGAATCAACAATAAGCTCTTATAATCTAAATTATGTATGTACCATCATCGTGTTACTTAAAAGATAAACGAATATAATAGTTACTTTTCCTACAAGGAGACGATTACACGATGTTCTTATCAATCTCCTAATTATTTCTTTATTTAGTAACTATTGACCCAGAATGTGAACGTTAATTAAAGATAACAAGTGTTGCTTTAAGAAATGTAAGCAATTGAAATTTCGTTATTAATTGCGTATAAAAAGTTGACTGAACTTTTAAGTCAACCAGCAAGGAGTCATTAAGAAAGAAACTCGTACATACCAACTCGTATACAGCCTGAGAATTGAATGGAGAATATAATATGCACATACGAGGGATGTCCGGTTACTAAGATACATTTCTGAATTACACACAGACTACTTTATTTATAGAAGTCAAACATACACTTAGTAAAAGCGTGAACTGTTAGCTACTTTTCAATATGATCGCCGACAATGTTAAGGTACTTATTCCAGAGAGGCACAAGCTTCTGTAAACCCTCTTCGTAAAAGGTGCGACCCAAATTTGTAAAATACTGTCGTACTTCCTCTAGAACTTGGTCGTCGTCTTCAAACCTTTTACCCGACAAATGAGCATTCAACGGTCCAAACAAATGAAAATTAGAAGGAGCCAGGTCTGGATTCTCATCCGTTTTCGTTGTTGATGGTTTCTTCGCACACCTTCGGGATCATCGTTCAGAGGTGTGCCTCTACTTTTTACACCAAACACTAACTTGTTTTCGACTCATAACGCCTTCTCCGTAAGTATTTCTTTATGAATTTCGGTAGGTGTTTCCTTATTTGCATGGAGAACGACCTACTTCAAACCATAGATAAAACACATATAGATGGTGCTCCATAGTTATAAATTTCGTTCGCTCTGGTGGGGCCGTTTGCAGGTGGGGTATAGTACCGAGTACCGACTTTTAAATTTTCGCGCTTAGTTTGAATTTAAGTGTTATTACTTTATATTTACAATTGATTTTATAAACGTTTATAAAATCAATGCTGTTACATATGAAGGGGTGAATGCAATAACCAGACAGCTCCATTTTAGCATATTTGTGGGAAATTGAAAAGAACGTTACAGAAAAATAACAAGTATTACTATACGGTTCTTACTCGATTCTGCTACAAATATATGCACAAAGTGACATATTCCAGCAGTTTTTTTTTTAATTTTAATTACGTGTAAGCTTAATTTTTTTTTCCTGAAGATATTGGAGCTGCCTGTTTCTTGACTAAAATTTTTAAAAAAATGTATTTTTTTTCATTTTACTGGCGATTATATTTTATTGCGAAAAGTAATAAAATATGAAAATTCTTTGATAAAAAATACAAAACTAATAAAACTAGAATACAAAAAATTGATCATCTTCATCGGTTTCTGAAGTCAGAATTTCTTGGTCTTGCACAGGCATCAGTTGGTCATAGTACCACATATCAGATTGGCCTACATACTATCTAGCTAACTCCATCACATTTCTGAACTTGTCTTTTTTAAGGGGTAAAAGACCATTATATACTTTATCATCAGGTCCGGGAAATAATGGCATGACCGAAGGTTTCTTCAAAAGGCGGAACCTTGCCATCAAAAAACCACTTTTTAAAAAAATGGGGCCAGTTTGGCTTTATAGTTTAAAATCATTCCTTGCGTAGGATCTTTAACAATAAATTTCTTCCTTGTGTTTTCTATCATTCATTTCCATTCTTGTGCCAAGTACACTCTTTCCTTCTTCCTTCTTGTTCTTTTTCTACCAGAGCAAAAGACTGGATAGTGATGTCTGATTTTCTAAAATCTACCTTGTAATATTAAAGTCTGCCAAAAATGAACGAGAACTGCATTCTTGTTTTGTGGAGCACAGTTTTCGCTGAAAACGTACAAGGTAGTTACTTCCGGTGCTATGTAGTTGTTGATAAAATCGTGTAAGGAACTTATTACTTCGTTTGGAGATTTTCAAGCTGTGACTTCATCAAAAACATAGAAGAAGCTCTTCGAACCACTCCCTTTATTCACGCAAAAAGATAAAACCACATTTGTCGCTTGTAGAAAACGTCATCAGAGGGGATATGTGCACGGGCATGCTCTGTTCGAAATCAAATGAGATGACTTTAATCGAAGGGTACTCTTATAGCCAAAGATGTATTTTCTTTCAACTCCTTATAAAAAGTATCAGCTTTCGTCAACTGTATCTTCTTTTCAGCATTTAATTTATTTGCTTCAGCAACGTTATCCTTTGCAGGATTTATTTTATTATCTTGCATATCGCAGCCTTTACAGGTATCAGTTCTGGGGGAACCAAAATTTCAATTGAAATTTTCTACAATAATGCGTCGATAAAATGAATATGTCACTTTTGGCTTAAAATGTGGCTCATCGATTATGAGGTATTGTTCGGGTTCGCATTTTTTAAGATACTTCTCCTGATAGACCCGCGGTCGTTTCCTCTTGTTCTAATATTTCACCATTCTCGCTTGAGTCCTCAGAATCGTGAACGTTATCGGACGATGAATTTTTAAAGGGCTCTACTTTCCTGCCATTTTTTAAAGAAACGTAGGACACAGAACGTTGTCTGTGTCACGATGCACAGTTATTTACGGAATACAACATAATCTGTTATGATAAAACAGAAACCTTAACCAACTTGCATAACCGAGCGTAAGATGTCAGCACGTTAGTGCAAGTACCAGGCAGTTCCAGGTTGTAAACTGGCTGTGAATTACAGCCAGGTAACTCCAAAATAATGCATAGCGCTACCTTACCAGGAGCTGCGTGATTTTTGCACCAATCGATGGAACGAATTTTTGTGCACCGGAATCAACAAAGAAAAACGTATTTCGTCAAAAAGTGGAGCTGCCTGGTTCTTGCACTCACCCCTTCATATTTTAATACATACATGCAGTGATTTAACTTCAAATATGTTCAAAAAGAGGAGTGGAAATGAAATAAAAAGTCATTTTACAAAATTTTCAAAGAATTTTATATCTAAACATAATACAGCTAAAACCATAGATTTCATTCGACAATTTATTTATATTACACTGGGCGAGTTCTTAAATTCATCCATGGATCCATCGATTATACTTTGTCAGTGTTTAATTACTGTAAGAAACAGTGACAAAGTATAGTCGATGGATCCATCCATGAATTTAAAAACTCGCCGACTGTTATTATCATTGAATTGTAATTATCTTTTGACTTATGGCCATCTAAATCCTTTAACGATAGGTTCACATTTTGAGCAAAATTCAATAAATAGAATTTAATCAAATATGATTTAAACATATGAGAGATATTATTGCGCAATCCTTTTAATAAATGATCATATAGTGGAACAATTTCATTCCTACTACAACAAATCCAAAGCATTTAGTCTCCACTCTTCTTCTAATGCAGTCTTCATTCGTTTGTTTTAACAATTCATTATACGCTGTTACATTAGTTGAATGTTGATCACATACGGTTGCAACAGGCTTCAATCCAATGCTGAGGCATTCTCTAATAATTTCTTTTATTTTGAAAACGAGACCAGCTTTCAAAAATCTTGCAAAAATCACTAAGATGCTTGTGACAAATTACCGCATTTGTCACAAGCATCTCGTTTTATATACTTTTGCAGGATTTCATGTCTTCAATTCATTGCATATGCGTTCAACGCAAATATTGTATACCTATAATTAAAAATAACATACATACAAACATTAATACAATTGTTTTTGAAACATGCCTCTTGGTCAAGATATGGGGGAAACCTATGCTTAGTCCAGTCCTTATTTGTACTGTTACAATTGGGTACGCAACATAGGTACACCATTTTAAAAACTACACTTCAATCATACTTCAATTTTAAAACTTTGTAAACGAAGCAACTCTGGCAACTACTATCAAACCTGAAATCCTAAATTCCCCGAGGCACACGAGCGCCCTCAAATACATCGAGTATTGTACTAATACACCGAATGACCTTGGCCTTAAGACATTAATCACTGTGCTTCAAACTTGGAGTATGTCTCGATGGGGACTGACATTGTGCGGCTGTCACTGCACACGTTGTACTGAATCTAAGGCAATGGAAATAGCCACATATGCAGTACGTGCACATATAAAATGCGTGCAAGTTTCAACCTGATCTGAGCGATGAAGGCGGTGTGTCGCCCAAACTGTAAGCAGATACGGGCAACATGCGACGATGATGAATTTGACATTAGATTAATAAAAAAATCTAATGAATTCCCTTCGCACTGAAAAAAGGAAACGAATATTGATTCAGATCTGTGGAAAGTAGTGAAAGAACTTGATATGATCTCACTATAGTATTTAAAGAGCGGTATTTTCACTAACAGTAATCTTGGAAATTTATGATCAGTTTCTTAGGTACTATTTATAAGATTTAAAAAAAGGTGACGGACTTTTATGAAAATCATTAGCAATAGTATATGTAACATGAGACGCTCATATATCCATTTAATTTTATCAAGTCCTGATGGGCATTTATCTTGAAGTTTATTTCTGCTACATATGTAAATGTAGAGCGTTGTTACTGTTTGCTTAACATTAAGTAAGCGTTAGTTAACAGCACTTTACAACTTAATGAAGTGCATACATAATGTAATTGGCTTATTTACATAACATTTGCTTTTGAAACAGGCTACCCGTTTCCCCAATAACATGTGCCTGCATGTATGGGCGCAGACGGTTAGGTTTCGAATCTACTATATTCTGGAACCGTTTTAACTCTTATTAAAATTGAATATAAAGTACGCAGAGGCAGCCATAAATTAGGGTGAATATTACTTAAAATAGCCTTAAATTTGTCTATTCTAAACGGGGCTTGTCAATTCCATCGCTGTAGTTATACAAAACGCTTCGGAATGGTATATGCATATATGCAACGACTAAATTCGACGCAAATGCCGTATTTATTATACACAAGCGGACGTATTGGGGATTTTAAAGGGAATTGATTCGAACTAACGTCTCCGTTTGTGTAATTTAAGTGCTGTGCGCCGCCATAATAGCTCGTGCCCCAGTTTCCAAACATTATTACGGCGACAGTTTCAAGTGGCGTTGTTTTTCACGTATCGACCGCGAACAGCGATCTCTCCGGACGGCGTGTCCCGATGTTGTTTATTCGATTTTTTTTTCGGTGTGCCGTCGACGGTTCGACAATCCCATTAAGTGACGTCTATTTAATTCGGCCGGGACCGTTTGGAAATCGAATGACGGGGCATTTGGAGTTTTGGAAAACGAAATTAACGTAGCCGTCACGAGACGTTATTGTGTGTTCTGCGCTAAATAAACAGAGGGATTGGGTGGAATTTTACAAATGTATTCGGGAATAATCCTGTTTGTAATAAAGGGGAAAAATCAGATGTTCCATTCGTTGATCAATGCTTCGTTCTCCTTAATTTATTTTTATCAATGCCGTGATTGAAGCTTGCGTTTCTGTTGTTAATTGCCGAAGATATCCTTGAATCTTGTAGTAAACCGGTGCAGAACTAATGAAGTTTGCGAACTCATGGTTTTAGATTTGAGAATCTTGGATATTAACTTTGTTGGATGGGATTAAGTTTAGTGATATTATTGACTCTAGTGACTACTGTCAGATATTAGTTATTAGGAATTGCTAATTTACAGCTTTTACTCTATTAATCTCTATTTTATTACTCTCAACTTCCTCTAAATTCAAGCATTTGTATTAATTCTGTAACTTATCCATTGTCTCAACTTTTATTGATTATTTAATGTGCATCTGCCCACATAAATCACTTCAAACCATTAGTTTATAATTCAACGATTTCAATTTCCTTCATTTTATATTGAGGCAATGTGCTCAAGCTTGTATTGTTATTGAATATTGTAATCGTGTGCTTCGACACCGCTAGTCAGTGAAGTAAAGTATCTATCTATTAATCAAAAGGAGGTAAAAGCAGGTATTGCATCAGGTAACCAAATAAGTTTGTGCCATTTTTGTATAAACTGGAGTGCCATGAATATTTTTTAAGTGTTGATCGATAACACTGAGTGTCATGGTATTTACTTCCATGAATAATAGTGTATTATCGTTTCATAATAAATGTTTATATTTTACCACCAAAAACCCCACCAACTTATTTGATATTTGTTAAGGAAATTTGCAACACTTTAGAATAAAATTCCGTGGATTGATTATCCCTTTATAGGAAATTTGAAGGGGCCCGTATTAAGCGGCAGTCGAAGAACTTTGGAGGAGTGTAGAGACCGAACCAGAGAGTATAGGGAGCTGAAATTTTCAGGGTCTACTGAGCGGATTTGTCTCGGGCTTTTGATACTATCAGCCATAACATTCTCTTATCGAAACTGGATGCTTTGGGATTCTCGCGCTCGTTT
>JARFOC010001653.1:0-11505 GCA_031763485.1 Osmoderma eremita
AGTCTCGTCACTCCATAGAATGTACTTATACATATCATTTGCGAAATTTTCAACAAACATCGTGCAAAATGTCATTCGCCGTTCAAAATCTGCTTCCACCAAAGTCTGCACGGATCGATATTTAAAAGGTACATACTTATGATTTTTTCAGAATCGCATGTACAGTGCCTGCACTAATTTGAAGTTCAGTAGCTATTTGTCGAATAGAGTTTGTAGGATGAATATCAAGTAAAAAATAAAAAATACCCTTACCTTATCTTTCCGAAATTTTGATAGATGTGGACTAAAGAATAGTCTCACAGTCCGAAATACGGATTTTCACACAAAGCGCCATTTGTCGGCAAACATGGGTAATTCCCATACCATCCTCGTATTACACATTGGATACGCAGAAATAGTATAGGTCATGTGAAGCATACATTGAAGTATGAAGGGGCAAGTGTATCATGATTTCAATAAGAGAGTATCCATTAATATAATTAATAAAGGATTAATACTTTGATGGTTTAAGAAATAATAATATGCCGTGGAAGTATAGGGTTTTCAGAATATAGTCCTAAAATAATAAACAGAAATCAATGTATTTAGAGCACTAAATATTCCGCCTTGCCTGAAATCAATACATTATACAACAGATGTTTCTCTTTTACGAACATAGCCATAAAAAAAACATTGCCCGGGGATACATATCTGGTTTTGGTGATATGAAAGAGATTACTGGAGCGCTATTTGGGTGGCTACACACGAAACGATAATGGCAGCTTTAAAGCTCTCGTTTCGTATGTATTTTATATTTATGTACAACAGCACTTTTAGCACCACCATTAAGCGAAGACAATGGTGGAATGAAATTATTTCTAAGCACTATAAATTGCTAGAAAACAGTGGCGGAATTTTGATCTGTGGACGCCACACGGAAAATGGTGAAGAGTCCCCTTAAGAGTCTCATGTAGAAAATAAAGATAGAGCTCTAACACTTAGTATACTTGGACGTCGCATGAATAAAACTTATTAGATCGCGTCAATACCTCTATTACACCAGTGTCCCTAGGAAGAAAATGTTAATCTTCAGGACTGTGAAATTTATGATATACAAAAAAAATATATATATATATAAACCTCTGAGATCACACAACACGTCTGATTGTATAGTTCCAGGCATTCCTCACGTACACACAGCTGTTTCGGACTGACTTAGTCCTCATCAGTGCACGTCGGAGGAATACCTGTCGCTCAATACTGCCGTATCGTTAACTAAACGTTAGCACATGACCTTAAGGAAAATCCCAGAGATATCTAACGCCCAGCCGCGTATTCATGGACGTAATCTTAAAAGCGATAACTAAGTTACCAGTCAGCTGAGATCCCTGTTAGCGTGTGTTCTTATCGGCGTCGAATAACTAATAAATCAAAAAAAGAAGATTTTGCCAATAGCCGTACGTTCAAACGATGAAGTATATAAAAAATATATTTGAAAAATATATAAATATACCTCTGAGATCACACAACACGTCTGTACGCGAGGAATGCCTGGAACTATACAATCAGGCGTGTTGTGTGATCTCAGAGGTATATTTATATATTTTTTAAATATATTTTTTATATACTTCATCTTTTGAACGTATGTGCCGGCTATTGGTAGAAATCTTCTTTTTTAAATTTATGATAGATCAATAACAAGAATCGACAAGATACAATAAGTAACTATATTTCTTTGTTTATTGACTGCATTTTAAAGAATGGTAATATATCCGTTTTTAAATGATTTTCTTTTTCGAATTTTCTTTAATGGCAAGATATAAACAACACAGATAAGGCACACAATTAAAAAACTAAACATAAAATTAGACCAACATAGAAATATAAAAGTATTATAAATAAAGAAGCGAATTTTGAGCTGCGCGCCAGGAACGTAGTTATGGCGCGGTGCGTATTCCTTTTAATGTGTAGACTTTACCTAGCGACTGTTGTATCAAAAACAAGTCGCAGTTAAGCAGTGCGAGAAGACGGCCATTATCGGACTAAACTTAATAAGCGAATATCCGGACTTAAGTTATTATAGCGCAAAAATTACAATAAATAAAAATAAAAAATACCCTTACCATATCCGGAGTTTTTCACTCATCGAGGTGGTAAGGGTATTTTTTATTTCATATTTTTCCAATGTGCTGGACAAAACCGATTGTGGACGTGGACTCGTGGACAGTGCAGGGCACAAGTATAACAAAACTGGCGTACGGTCGGACAAGCAATTTTTATTTGATTTATGTGCAACAATGATTTTTAGTAATCTACCGTTTTGGTTTATTAGCCAACGAATCGTTTTGCTCATTCTGGAATAAATACGCGAACCATCGGATCTAATCGGAAAATGTTACAAAATTTAGTACCATCTGCTCGTGAACGTATTGAAAATAGAATTAAATTAGAACTGAAAAGAAACTGTTGTTATGTGTAGAAGAAACGAAGTCGCTGAAAACGGTAAGTGTTTCACAATGTTTTATAAATTACGCGACTAGTTATAAATTCGGTTTGAAAATGATACGAATATGGGTAATATTGAAATAGTAATAATAACTGTAAATCAGTAGTAGAAGAAATGGAAAAAGTTTCAAGAATTTGAACCATGGCTGTAGAAAGCATATATTTGCAAGCCCTATATTTCCATAAAATAAAGCTTGATTCAGGGTAACGTCTAAATCAAATGCAATAGTTTGTTCTACGATTTAGTCAAATTTGGCATCATTCAAAGTACAAGCGAGTGACGAAATCGATTCATATTAAATTGAAACTCGAGCAATTTTTGAGCGAAGTGAATGCGGGTTTATGCACAAGATGAAAGACAGCAACAATCATGTTTTCATTAAAGACATTGATGTCAAGTATTGGGCATACGGCCGCTATTCTAAATAGTAGTACAATCCTAGCGATTATAATCATGCAATAAAATAGCCTTACACAAAATTATTCTAAACTGCTTTGGTATTATATATCCAGTTATGTTTTCACAAATAGAGCTATCAAAGTTTCAAAAATAACGCCAAGATTATATGTTGTTTACAACCACTAACTGCAGTAGTTTGTTACAAACAAAATATTATTGCTTGACCAAATATAGAAATATGGAAATTATATATAACATATACTCCTTTACCTGTCAACGGATTAGGAAAATTGTATTGCATCGAGACAGTAAGATAGGGCATTAAGATGTGCCATTTACGACATCTTTTTTATGGGCTTCCTATAGAAGTAATTGTCTCCATTAATTAATCTAATCCGCGTGCGCACATTTATGATTTGCAAAATACAGGACGCCTCAAAACTATGGTCGCACTCATTTGAAAATATAAAAAAAACATTTGTTGTATGTGGAACATTATTTAGTAAAAGATCAGTTTGTTCATTTCTATCAACGGATAAAAGGGAAGGAATCGATCAAAAGTAGTAATTACCACCCTGAAAAACACTTTCCTGGTAAGAGACGTAAACATAATCCTTATTCTTGCGTTGATTTTATCCATAATAAAATCGTTCCCCTTTGTATGTTGATAGCAGCGAAGAATAAGTTGAGGTCTTAAATTCAATGTTTGGCTGTTAATTCTGACTCGCACATTACATAGCGGGATGTTTGTAATCAACAAGATAGAACGTCTGCTTAAAAACTATTTTTATTTATCAATATTAGGCTCACTCGCCTCCCATGTTGTTACAAATAGCAGACAATTCCAATTCATTTGTAATACACTTGACATTATGATTCACCCTTTTATAATGTGTAAGTATATAATACGCCCAAAGTTACATAACAAACAAAGATTATTTTGATGTATTATTCAACAGGAATAATTAAATATGTATATAACCTGGGAAATATGGTATATGATTTTATGTCCATATTGTTATGATCTTTCCTGGCACCTTTTGTTTTCTTGTTAATTCTTTCTGAGTTTCAAGAGGAAAAAATAAAAATACATAAAAATTTAATCAAAGCATGAAGGCAAATGTAAAGTTATAAGTAACACGAAAAAAAAAATTCCAAAATATATTCTAATTAGAACTTAATTTGATATAATAATTAATTATTATATCAAACGATATAACGATATACGATACAATTATACAACAACACAAATTATGCAGTACGATTGCAATTACACATAATGACATTTATACCACATTAAACCAAAATGCAGAAGAACTTAATCTAAGGATACGAAAAAGAATTTTTGGTAAAGGTTTGTTACTACTTAATTTATATATATGTACATATATTGCGTTTAGTCAAATTTGACAATTTCAATATTGACAGAATTGACCAAGTTATATTGTATAACGTCTACACTAACTTCTGAGGATGAACTAATAAACAACATGTCGTCATTCCCTGACAATAATATTTGTGGAGATCACTTAATTCCATCGCTTTTACTAGAAGAGATACTACTTTAGAGATGCTAGAATGTTTCTTGCTAAACCTTTAGCAAGTATTATTAATTTCCCAAAATTATGTCAGAAAACTTAAAACTGGTTGAAAATCAGAAGTTGCTAATTACCGACCCATTTCCATTTTGGTCAACTTCGCCAAAACTTTTGAAAATTCCATCTATACGAACGTCTTAAGTCTTTCATTTCACCTTATCAGCATGGTTTTGTTCGTGGGCGGTCAATGGTCAATATCTCGCAATTCATTTGTGGGGAGTTGGACAGACGGGGTCAGGTTGATGTGGTGTACACTGACTTTAGTAGCGCTTTCGACAGCATTGACCACGGGATTTTACTTGGAACGTTAGACTACTTTGGTCTTACTGCATCTTTCCTACAAGTGCTGTTTGAGTAATAGATCTAACTATGTGCATATAATGGTTTTAGGTCTTCTTTAGGAATTCCTTCCTACTTCTGGTATTTCGCAAGGATCCAACTTGGGGCCTTTCCTATTTCGCAAGGATCCAACTTGGGGTTTTTGCTTTTTGTTTTGTACATTAACGATTTGTTGCAGCACTTCTCTTGTCTAATTCTGGCTTACGCTGATTATTAAAACTTATTGTTCAATTGCTAACCTCGGTGACGTCTTAAACTTGCAAAAAATATCGATACATGGCTGAATGGTGCACCAAACACAATTTAAAATTAAGTATTACTAAATGTATGCTTTGTTGCATATGCTAGAAAAAATCCTGGTAATCTGTTGGACAATAAACTGAAATGAAATTATAATAATTGATTATAAATCATTATACAACAATACAAACCGTGCAATACAATTGGAATTACACATTATGACATTTATACCACTTTAATCCATAATATACAACAAATTAATCTAAGGATACAAAAAAGATTTTTAAAATTTTTTGGTAAAGGTTTGTCCTGCTAATTTTTATTACTTACTTTATATGTACATATATTGCGTTTAGTCAAATTTGACAATTTCAATATTGACACAATTGACCAAGTTGTATTGTATAATTAGTTTTTAGTTTTGATGAAGCTACTTTTTAGTGAAACAATTGTTACTGTGTAGTAATAAATTACTGAAGGAGATTTTATCATTTCATTTGATACTTATCATCAAAATTCCTTGGGGGAACGATTCACAGTTCTTTTAAGAGGGACATTAGAAAGCATGTCAATTCCTCTTTAATGCTGATTTTACTCCCCGTAAGTTGCTCCAAGTTTCCTCTTATTATTAAATATTCATTCAATACCACATGGCTGAGTTCAATGTCCACTTTTTCATTGCACAAAATAGTTACCACATTATTTACATTTCATTAGGGTGCTCCTTAATGCCCACAATACCTAAATTATTGGAACGGGAATAATTGCTCTTGGCATTAATTTTTCGCATTAGCTTCCCTCAGTTCCGCCCTGAGCAGTTTTATCTCGGTATTTAAATCGTCGACCTGTTGTAGACGAGAGGATAAATATTCACTGATTTTGGTACTAATTTTGGTTAAGAACTGTTGATGAAGATGAAACTAATTTCTCCAAAAGCTTTTGTGTGATTGATACATATATATATTCGGAAACAATCGGTAGATTATATTCGGTTCTCATAACTCTGCATATCATGATGGGAACCGAATATAATCAAAAAACAAATCTAGAGATTGTTACCGAATATACTGGGTGTCAACTTTAAAACTTAGGTAATATAATATCTCAATGTATGTAATATCCCAAAATAAAATATTTAAAATTGCTTAGGAGTTAATGGGGGATAGTTCTCTCTTGTCATTTTATTTCCCTCTTCCTAACCTAGAAACCGTTTTAAGCAATTTTCAATATTTTTTTTTATTCAGGAGTATTGCCCGTTGTAAGTTTTAAAATTGATACCCCGTATATCAATCATACAAATGCTTTTAGAGAAAATGCATTTATCTGAAGAATTCTTAACCAAATTATTACCGAAATTTGTGAATATTTATCTTCTCGGCTGCAATAACAGGTCGACGATTTAAAAACCGAGGTAAAACTACTCCGGGCCAAAGTTTTATATGTAGCCAGCACCCGATACGACCACAGAGGCGATTGCACATCACCGACAACGATATCGTTAGTATTTTTTTCATTCCACCATTTTCAAAAACCGCGTGGGGGAAATACTTTTGAACGAGAACAATCTATGGTTCAAGAAACTCGAGCATCTTTGGAACTGGCTGTCAACTTTTAACGACGCTAAGAACAGAAGAATCTGTTGCATTGAATTCACTACCACGAAAGTTATTTAAAAGAGAAATGTACTATCTTACTGATCTCTCCTCTCTTGTGTATTAAATTATATTAATGAAAGAAAGTTGCCTAACCGACACTCTTCGAGTTTACATAAATTCTTATTACTACTTTTACCACAGTTAATTTCGGTTGTTCAATTTTCTAAAGTGATTGGCATGAATCAAGCTGCAAAGCAAGGAACACACTGCACTTTTACTTTCACAATGATACAAATTAAGAAAGTGTATACAGATGCTGAAAGCACTCACTTAGTACAAAGACAACAGCCTTTTACTGCTCCTTGATATAAGAATGTACCGTTATTGCTTGCAGACACCACAGTTAGAGCCACGTTACTAAGAACACCTCTTTGAATGAGTGGAAAAACGTGTATTGTCGCTGTACGTACATAGGTATAACCAACCACGCATTGTCGAAGTAGAAAAATCGCTTCATTGTTTAAATCGGGTTTCAGCTTAGCAATTTAGGATACACAAAAACAAAAGTAATCTAAGTACATGCATCTTAATATTATAATATAAGATTGCACAGAAATAGGACGAGATTAGTTATGCCACTTCAAATATTATTAATAAACTTGTTTGTAATTACATTACCTCCTTAGGAACATCTAATCAGTGTATTATAGGATAGAAAAGAGGATATTCTGTTGTGGAATAGGTATTTGTCTAAATATGTATGTATGTATGATGTAAGTACGCATACAAAGAGAAAAGCATTTCCTACTGTTAAGAATCATACTTGTGCAATAAATAATGGCAAATAACATTAGAATAACTAAAAAAGAAAGGAAAATAGAAAGACTCCTAAATCAATTCAGCTATCGGCTCTTATACTTATAAATATATCCCGAGATCTACATATATATATGTATAATTGCGTATACATATATGCATATGTGAATTAACCTATTTGCTTCCATGATTAAGAATTACCATATAAATTAAAACCGCCTCGTAGGTATATTACAGATAATATACGTAATTTGTATTTAAAGTTATTGAATATCATTGAACTCCAAACGTTTATGGAATACCTGTAATTGAAAAACGGGATTATGTGGACACGTAAGGATGATCAATAAGATTACGGTAGTTATACTATTGTAAGAAAAACGATATTACCAACTGAACGTCGTAATTTGAATGACGTGTGGTGTTGAATACATCACTGAACTGTTTTGCTTTAAAAACGATTGCATCTTGGCTTAACAGAATACAAGCGTTAAGCATATTATAATTATTATTATATTATTATATCAGGTAACCCAATAATTTAGTGCGGTTTTTAATGGTATAATGTAAATGTTGATTAGGCAACAATAATAAACTATACTTTAGCAAAGTATGAATGACCTTTTGCCAGCGTGACTCCAATTTTTGTATGCCGGTATTGTAGAACTCTATGGATTTTGAATAAAAGAATTGAGGGACTGCATTTATTTCATTAAATCGAATTTTGAACTGTGTACGCTTCATACAGTTGTCAAGAGAGAGAAGAAGCTGATAATCACTTGACGAAATGTCAGGAGAATATGAAGGGAGTGGTAACGTTTCTCAGCCAAGTTCAAAACTTGTTTCCCGGGTCACTATTGCGGTATGCGCCCTCGTGTTATCCTGTAAGAATACCACTTTCTTTGGATTGATCAAAGAAGGCTGTTTTTGAATGAGTGCTGCTTGTACTGGCCGAAGCTGTTCACAATACAAGCTAGCGGTGATGGTTTGATTCCTTTCCAAAAACTCATAATAGACAATTCCTTTTGTTGTCCACCAAACACAGAATAAAATTTTGTTTGGGTGCAAGAACACTTTAGGAGTGTGTGATACCGAATCAGTAGGCGATAACCAATGATACGAACGCTCAGAATTTGACTAACAATATCTACTTTTCGTCACAGACTAACAACCAATGAAGAATTTGTTCATTATCGTTGCATGAAATGTTTGCCGAACAAATGGTAAGATGATGTAATTTGCTATCATTTGACAATTCATGTGGGACCCTTTGCTTAACTTCCACGTCTTTCTTAGCTGATGAAGGAGTAAACGAATGGTTTCACCTCTCACATTGAACATTTCTGCAAGTTCTAGGGACGTTGTACTGGAATTTTCCTCCATAATCTGTTGGATATCCGCGTTAGTAATGATCTTGGGTTTCCCAGGTCCATCGGTCAAGCTGAGATCTCCCGAAGAAATTTTTTTAAACCACTTCTGTGCTGTTACGGCATCATCCCCGTATGCAGTATATATTTTAGGCGCTGCTGCAGCTTTGATACCTAGAGTGTACTAATAGAGTAAACAACCTGGAATTAAAGTTTTATTCCTTGCCATCTTCAATTATTTAAAACTAAGAATTAAACAAAAAAAAAAACACAAAATGTGTATGTATCCGATAAAGGAATACTAAAGTAGATGACAGATGACAAACAAGTGCTATTAGTCAACAAACTAATGAAAAATTACACGGCACTCTACTTTATATACAAAAACCGCAGGAATTTATTTGGTTACCTGATAAAAACAACTATCAAACCTTAGTTATATAACTATAATTACATTACTTAAGTAAGACACAATATTGGTTTCGGCACCATAAAAAATTAACTTACCTATGCGTTGGTAATTTTATAATTTTGCATATTAATTTATTAAGCATATTTGTATGTATTCTTTTTGTAAGCCTTATGGTACTAGTCCTTGAAATTTACATATTTTCTATTTCGCTTTGCGTTAAATTTTATTTCCAGCCAACTGTTGTTTTCGTAGATGGTAACTATATCTAGCACATGTACAAATGGACCTACCCCTCAGAACTTTTTTTGTAGTTGTACTGTTTTGTTAGGGTGGTAACTTGTGTAAACTTGAAACACGCAAACATATATTTCCATTGTTTTTGATCACATATATAATTCTAAAGGTTCCAGGCACAATAATGCAATTTTCATTTGAAGTTTGTTTTGTAGTAACAGTTCCATCAGTTTATCTTTGACGTCACATCAATACGACAAACATTTTATATTAATGTTTACAGTTTTACCACTGGATATTAAACACAGGTTTCATTTCGAATCCGCATACACCGGATTCATAATTTACAGTGCATTTACGGTGCAATTTTAATTTTAAACCAGTTTTATGTATACGCTTTCAAATTTAGTCGTAAGTCTGAATAGTGGTTAGGCGAAACGATCGTTAAATGAGAAGCACTTGTACATTGAAATGCTGGTGTCACTATCTTACATACAATGTTTGCAATACATTAAAATTCAGTTAATTGTATTTTTTGTTGTTGTTAGTACAGTTTACTGTACAGCAGCATATGTTACACATCCAAACCGCAGTAATTATGCTGCAATCAAATTTTTTTCTTAATATTTGAAATTAGAAACTATCAAATTTGCACAACTTTCTGCAAATTCTTTACAACAAATAACCTTTTGTTACATAGCGCCATATTAAGTCTGCATTTTATGTTAGGTACACTTCAATATAACCAACACAAAAGCACGTATTCTTACTCAACACACCTGCTTGAATCATGCGACGTTTAAACAATAACATTTCCTAGAAACGGAACATAAAAATGATGAGTAAACATTGTCGAACACATGTTGTAGCGCACAATATTCACATACCGCGCTTGTGTTTGTGAGAACAATCCTAATACAAGTCCGTCAGTTTATTATAGTATCCATAATATCTACACTTGTCTTCAAATAAGATATGCATAGCGCAAACACATCCCTTACATGGCTATTCACCTAATTCTAAGAAACGCATTCCTTGTGAGCTTCCAGGTCCGCCTGGAAATCTCGATTTTTTTAGAATCAAAGTTGGCAGTTATTAAATTCATTTGTGGATTACTATATAACATTTACGTGTAGTTAATTGCTAGCCACACATATAGTGTTTACAAATCAAAATTTTAACATTTGCTCTTTACATTTCTTATCACTACGGATTTCGAAATGTTTACGTTTGTTTAATGGAATTTGTTTGCATGCTATACATGTTTACCCGTACATTACATTCGTAGCACTATTTTAATTTTTAACTTTTTCCTAAAAATTGCCAATTAACGAAGTTATACCGATGCACGCGCTCGTGCCACGCATGTGTCGAACAAGAAATGTATTTTTCGGATGTAACTGTGTATTAGATAAAGATGACGCAAGTCATACGTTCTGTTCTAACAAACTGAAACCTCTAGCCGTTTCTTTTACTTTCTGCTGAGCTTGTCCGCAGCTGGTAGGAATTCACCCTGTATGTACTAGGGCTGTGCAAAAATATCGATATATAGATATTGGCCGATATTAACTGGGAATATCGACATCGATATATCGAATGGCGATATTTATATCGGAAAATATCGATATATCGAATGGAATATCGCCATTCGGAAAATATTCTTAACGCGTGCCTGTCGTGTGAGGATGAAATCATCGCCGTTTGTTTATTATGATTACATGTACATTGATAAGTTTTGTTAAAAATATACAAAGTTGACTTCTAGGAAGAGATTGTATTGATACGACCGTCTGTAAGTTAAAATTGTAAAATCCTGTAGGAGATAAAAATGTTGGAGTAAATCCGTTTAATCATATTGAATTAATAATATCGACATATCAAACCATATTCGAAAATATAGATATATCACAGGCTTAATACCGACGATATTCTAGAATATGAATACATACAGTCACTCGCAAAATTGAGCGTACACCAACCAAAAAATAAAAGCAGCGTGGTTTTACAAAATAATATTTAT
>JARFOC010001672.1:0-11503 GCA_031763485.1 Osmoderma eremita
TGAGGATGGCAACTTAGTTGCCGAAATACGTATCCAGGAGTTCTTTACTCATCGAGGTGGTAAGGGTATTTTTTATTATTTTTTACTACAAGAACAAAGCAAAAATAATAATAGCCGGAAACATGAATCACAAATAGCGCGATGGCACATAACAAACAGGGTGTAGCCAATCCAGGACAATAGATATGAACTAGTTTATAACCAATATAAGGAGCTTTTTGATATCAATCCCAGACTGTTGATCACTGTGTATGTCATTTTTGAAAACAAACTTTCACAGGTATAAGTACATGAACAATTTAATCAAAATAGGATAATTAAATTTATCAACCAAGTAATTTTGTAAGTTTATTATTTCTTAAAAATATTTAGAAAGTATAGACGTCATTTCAACTTCAATGGTATTGAACGAATTTATGGAAAAAATGCGATGGGCTCTAGTGCTACAACATTAATAAACTCGGAATAAAACTTCTAATAGTTTGTCTAAAATCATTATATATGATGTAGCAGTAAAGTTTTCAATTTTATGCCTGAATTTAACATTTTTAACAGCAAAAAAGATATGTCCCTCTCTGGTGCGCTGTTTCACTGGAAGAATTTTCAAAAATTCCTTTTTAACTAAAAAATAATCAAGTACATCTTTGCGCAAGTTGCCAATTGTGAAGTATCTGTTATATCCGTAAATTTATCCAATTCCAGTGAAAAGAACACATTTTTCTAAGTCATTTTCTAATTGAATTGCGATTGTCTTAATTCTTCTAGTTACAATTTTCGCTGATAACTGTAGCTAACGCTAAAACTATTTTTGTTTTGTTTTTAAATCCTCCAAAGAACGAATCAGTGACTTCTAAGATCAGCCCTGCTAGCTGGCAGGGTGAAGATTTAGCAAGGGCGCATTTGAAAGGTGCCGCCGATCTCTGATATATAATACTCTTACTACAAATGGCTCTATCGCCAAAATTCCTATTAAATCTTTCAAATCTAAAGTGATAGTGCTATGTCAAACTGTTATAGTTAGCGTCCTAAGGATATTTGTAGCTAAAACCGCATTTGTGGTGCTTAATTCCATTATAAATAGAAGCTCTTTCTAGAAATATTGTACTGTACACCACTTATTTGCAGTTTTATAATTGACGACTGCAAATACTTGAGGAACGAAGACTTGAAATACCAAAAATTATCAGGACAGGAATAGGGCATAATTAATTTTAACGTAATGTAATAATAGTTTCAATTTGTGTATGTAACCATCATTCATCTTGTGAATAGATAAAATAAATAGAATTCTTTTAAATTTTGGTATAGTATTAGAAAGTTGAATCTGTTAGATAAGGTTTGAATAATCAAAAATCAAATGATTTTGTGCAGCCGATATTTGCTTGATGCTACCATTTTGGAACTTTTTTTTTTAATAAGGAAGTTTGGTATAGGTACTTTCTATGTACCCTGTATATTTTTAGTTTTGTGAATTTTATTTTCTTCTTTTTAATTTTTAAATTATTTTATTTTAGTAATGAAACATTCCAACTATAAATAAATGTAATACCCTTTTTAATAAACTGGTGTTGTTGTTTTTTGAGGTTTTATTTACTAAATAAGCAAATTCATAGAATTATAGGTTTATTCGGAGATATTATACGATGCTTTCGATGCAAAATGGAACCCACGTGTCCAGTGCAATCTTAGCTCCATAAATGATACGTTGGCAACGAACTAAACAGTGGCGGCTCGTCGGGGGTTTCAGGATACGCACTGCGCACCCAAACAAAATGAATATTCTGAGATATTAATTTATTTTTAATAATGATAATAAATGGTCAGTGTTTGTGGCTAATGCTGCCTACCTATTAAAAATACTCACGAACCGCCGCTGGAACTAAATATCCCTAGGTATACAATGTATTAATGTAATTTTGGTATCAGATATTGGCCAAGTATTATATTTTTTACATGTTTTCCTTATATTTAACTTACCTGTAATTATTAATAATCTTTATCAAAAAATTCTTGTTTTATACGTTGATTTTGACATAAAACAGTTTTCAAATGCATCAAATGGGAATTTTAGTGCTTAACGTTACCAATTAGTAATATTGGTTGCATGGGTTTCAGGTTTTATTGGAAATACCATATATTAAACTAATCAATTTTGCTTTAATTCTGTGATAAAATAATTATTATCCCTGAGGTTGGAGGGTTGGAAGTACAACGATCATTTGTTTCCCAAAACAAGATCTCGCATACTTACCAAAAAAGGTACCATCACTGCATATTGTGCTAAGTTTGAAAATTAATTAATATGAACTAACAAGAAATTTAACAAACAGAAATCATTTTCGTTTCTTCAAGATTGTGATTTATTGTCATTAGCTAATACAAGTGAAGAAGCAACACACGCGCTCATTATCTTCAGACACAACTACTACAACATATAAATTTCAGAAACCTTATGCAGCATGATCTTTTTACCGGTTTGCCATTGGCAGATTGCGCATCTAACTTCTTGTCTTCTTTGCCGTTCTTCTTTTTACGCTTTGGTGATTTGACCTTCTTCACCCTCTGTTTCTTCGCAGCTTTTTTCTTTCTCTTCCGCAACTTACGTTTCCCATCAAGTTGAACATCCTCTGATAGGGTACTGTCAGTCGCTTCCCCGTCTAGCTGCTCAAGGTCCGAAACATTGTCGGTTCTATTAACTTGAATGTCTTGGTCTTCGGCGGCGTCTGTAACTTGACCGTCATCGACTTTCACTACATCTTCCGAAAATTTCAGCGTTATATCGGCCGGTTCTCCCCTGCGAGGCTTGCAGTTGCAATCTCTAGGAACTGGGGCTGTAGAAGAAGTTCCTGGGCCAGGAACTTCGAATGGGAAGTCTTCTTCAGGGTAGTGAATCTTCGGGACACTTCTATGAATACTGGATGGTTTTGGACAACCACAAACTGCGTCACACATACAAGGCGGAGGACTGGGATCCTGTTGCGTTTCAACGCTTTTGCTGCACCATCTTCCTTTAGGTTTCTTTTGCTTTTTCTTCTTTTCCTTTTTAGGTTTCTTCTTAAAGCAGCTAAATTAACCAAACATACAAATTTGTAATTTTATCAACAAAACGAGAAGAAAATTAATTAGCATAGATTTACCAGCATTTGCGTTTCGTACCATCAGTACTTGAATTCGTCGAAGTTTTGTCCTTGGAACTACAACTAGGGTCGCACGCATGTTCGGCTTCCGCCCGATATTGACGGTAATAACAACTGTAGGGTTCAGCAGGATTTTGGAATCCTCTACATTGACCAGGTGTCAAGATATGAAAAGCTTGTGCATCCTGTCCAAGAAAATGTCTTTTGTTCCTCTGTTCAAATGCCTTCAAGATGTTCAAACATTGGTTCATGTTCTTTCTAAGAATTCGTATTTCATCCTATTAAACACAAAATTATTATTATTAGAATCAAACAATTTGATCCGGTTTTCCTGAAAACCAACTAACTAATATTTCACTTTTAGAATGAAAAGCAAAAGTACCCAAGGCATAAAACACCCCATTCTAGGTAGGTTACAATTGGCTCTATTACCTTTTGTTTTTTTATTTCTCCTTTTAAAAAATCAACGTCTCGTTGATAAGTGCAATAATATGTCGTAAGCGATTTTCTTCCCTTCTTACGATTTGTGTCATCGGTATTGTCAGAAGCCGCCGAAGAAGCGGATGCTACAATTTTGCTATTGCGAGATGCGTCACCTCCAAATTTAGTTAACAAACGCTTAAAAGCGCCCTTCTTGTCATCACCGCTTGAATAATCCTCGGATATTGCAGGATACTTAACTAGATCCACAGCACCAGTATTCAGTACAAATTTGGAATTATTAAAGTAATTATCACTTGCTGTGAAGTATGTTCTTTGGGCATTAGATTTTGTAAAGAGATTTACGAATTTATTGAACACATTTCTTTTTTTTGTGTTAAAATATTCGCTAGATGAAATTTCTGCACGAAATCTTTTACTTGTCGTTTGTGCAGGTTGCGGGCTGTTAGAATTCTCATTGTTTGCGGCAGTCTGGCTTCCATTGGACATTATAGCATTCAGTACAGCGCGAACCAATTGATCGCCACTTTTATTTTCCAGCAGTTGGTAATTGCCGTTCTCCGCGATTCGTAAAGCATTTATTATGTCTTCATCTTTGAGCACCGCTTTTACGCAAGGTGGAAACTGTTTCGCTATTTTCTGTTTACACAAATTCAGCACCTCTTCTTGCTGCTTTTGTAGACTGCGATAGGCTTGAATGCTCTCGCTGTGCTCTTTCAGATATTGACTTAGTATGGTACTGCTTCTGCGTTTGTGCAACTTAGGTATAATGTTATCCTTATCATTTTCTATCACACTTATTTGCCTATTCCTATGAATGAAGGCAGTCATTAATAATTTTGAATTGAAGATGAAATTAGTGAATCTGGAAATACTTTACGAAATTTAAACCCGGTTTCTGGCATCCCTTGAAAGTTTTCTTGAGTACATCGGTACCAATTTGTACGGACTGGCAGGATTCAAAGTACTTGTCATTTACGTATATTTGAAGTGGACATTTGGACATTGTCCGAATAGAAAACGATAGAAAGTGTTGCTTCGGGTGGAAAAAAAAACGCTACATTTTTAATTTTGAAGAATCATGGGATGATTCCGAGTTTGACAGGTATTGACTTCTGGCAGTAAAATTGTTATGTCACATCAACATATGAAATTTCGTGGTACTGATTACGTTTAATTGTCATGGTGAATAAAATAGCTTCTAATATTATAGATGTTTTGATTGATTTTACGTATTATGAGGATCACACCCAAATACTCTGAGATCCTTTCAAAATCTACCAATTCTTTTTCGCTTAAAAAAGTGGTAATATGTAAAAAAGTAGGGCATGTCTTAAAACGCTGAAGTAGTATAAAGAATCCAGTGTCTGCAACTGTGTACATCTAAACGTTGTCGTGATGAAGCAAAACACCATGCAGCAATGTTTTTAACACCCAGTTTACTGTTTGTCAAAAATCAGCAATAAGAAAGTTTCGGTGCAACATTTTCTCCTAGCAATATTTGGTTTGCTACAAGTTTGGATTAAGATTGTAATGTCATTTAGCTAAGAGAAAAAAATTATTGCTTTGTACACGTCATTTTTCAGTTTAGTGGGTATATTGCTCTAAAGTAGCTTTTTTAGTCGACGATTTATTTATTAGAGTTCGACACACCAGGCGGGTTCTCTCGCTCACCTGAAGGTGCATAATGAATTTTCTTCCTCTAAAAAGTGCTAAATAGAGAAGAAAAGTGGATGTCAATGTTTTGCTTGGAATCCTACGCAGTGCCGCCAACAGCGTAAAATGATTAAAAGAACAAAACAAATAACCTATTAATTCTCTGCCATTCTGTTATTTACATGTGTTTGGATCTTTCTTTATATTGTGTTTATTTTCTATTTCAAAAATTATATTTTTTTTAAACAAAAAAATTGTCTACTCATCCTTTTCACATTTTGCCGTTGGTGAGACTGTGCAGGTTTCCAAACAAAATTTACGTCACACTTTTCTTCTACATTGAACAATAATTCCAATAACAAAAACAATATTTGTAGTTGTGCGTTAATTTTTAACAGGAGGCTAAACATTTTTAATATGACTATCGTAATTTCGTATCATATTGTATTGTTTTTTGTCATTTTCACGTCTTTTTAATTTTTAATGAAAAAAAAGGGATTCAGAGTACCGGTAGGACAGAAAAGAAAACTACACCAGATTTGATTTCTACGTAAATATATTTCCCTAATGTTATTGTCACAGTCACAAAATGTAATTCCAATACGACGTTTCCGGGAAAAATTTACAATCGTTTCTGAAAAATTCTTATGCCGTCGAATAAACAGGAATTTTAATTTCCGAAAATACAAATCACAGAATTATGCAATACAAATACAACGTAACAAAGTATTAAGTACACGGTAAGTACTGATTATCAATAATCTAAAACGTTTGTAGAAAAGATGTCCATCATGATAAGTGTCTAGGAAAAGGAAAAGTTTCACACCTATGATGCAAAATTTATCAATACATAAATTTCATGTATAAAAGGAGCATTCGCAACAGTTCCTCATATGTAAGAACTTCGTTTTCAGCGTCTAACAAATGTACGTAGCATGTACCACTAGGTTCATCATAAACGATGATCATGTGGTTCAATGTACAGTAGAACTAACGCAATTTGCAACAGTATCGTTCCTTATCTGGAGAAAATATTGTGAAATCAAGTTGTTATGAAAATTGATGCGTTTTACTCAAAATAAGATACGAATCAAAAGAAACAGGTCGGAAGGTAATATTACAGAAATCATAACAGTAATGTGTAAGGTACTTCAGTTAGTTAGGCAAACTAGTAAGCTCTTTATAGATTAATTTGCGCTTATACCGCAATAATATAGGTATGTACGTTATACCGGGTGATCAATTGAATTTATAATTACAGTATACAAGTTTAGTTAATACTACAACTTAGTTTGGAACACTTAATTAAATGATAAATTATATTTTCATAACTGGCACATTTAGAGCTGCGAGGGAACATTTTATCAAATAAAACCATACCTTTTCTTTGATCTGTTTCATTATTAAGTTATTAAAATCATGCACTTTTAACAAAGCATTGTAAAGCAACATAACCTAAAATTATTATTTGTCAGTCTGTGAAAAATAACATTACTACAATAATTTAGGAGCGTTATAAATTTTATGGCAAAACGCAAAGCTCACCTCAATTATAAATTCAATTGATCTCACGATTCTTTATATATCATTGTATAGAAACTATACTGACTATTCGATTAGATTTGTCATATGATTGCAAATCCATTTGAGTAGAAATAATGGCCGTGTTTTTGAACTGATTTATACGTTCGAACAAGATTAAAAATTGTTCAGACACCTTCTCAATCTATTAGTTTTAAAACGCCAATAACCTCAAAAGTATAGGTTATATGCTAAGCAACCAATGAATCAAACGCAACAGGAGATTTTAGGTTGTTAGATATCTGTTTCTAATTCGGTGTATGAAACTTGCGCTCGAACGTCTTGTTCGAACATATCCGTTAGTTTTGTTCGAATAAATTAAAAAAAAAAACATTTCTGGTACGCTTTAAAAACACGGTCAATGAGTGTTCAAAAATTACTGATAAGATCAAGGTCAAATTAACCCGTCATATATGGAATTTCAATTGGTAGAAAATTATACTTCTGTAGTACACTGTCGGATGACGTGTCAGAAATGACAACTATAGCTTCCGTTAAATTTTGATAATTATTTATGACTATATTGTGAGCTACTTAGGGATAATTGACAACAGGTTCCCTATGATTTCATCTCAAATATTTTTGAACACCCTATACAGATATATACTTTATGTACAGGTTTTTATACTAATTTTATCTTATCTAATATGTTAACAATTCACCTGTACAATGCTGGTTACATCAATATGGATATGGTATAATAGAATCATAGAAAGGAAAGATATGGCCAATATGGTGGAAAATTCTCATAAAAACCATGTGTTTTATAGGGGAGAAAAATTAAAATTTATCTGAAACCGGCTCCAGACCCAATCCGCAAAGTTGCGGCGAGAATTCACGGCATTGAACTTCGTGGACTAGAACGTAGTATTAGATATATCTTTACGTCAAATTTTAGTTTCAATATCCTATATCAATTAGAAGGCCCATATCCAATATTAATGTAAGCGGCACTTTTCTTCGCTTGTATTCATTCTCCTGTCTCAAGTTATACAATTGATGGAACAGCGATGGATTTTTATGTACATATTATACATAAATATATGCAGTAACACAAGATTAAACAATACATTTTCAACTTTAACATACCAGTTTCTGTAACCAGTAAATTAGTATAGGTTACCAAGAATACGCTCGTCGGTCAAACTTCATATACCGATATTCAGCTACAAAAATATTTGAGGTAAAGTTTAATAGGTACAATGGCGACACATACTAATTGTACGACCTAACGCCTATTTTTGGTTGTACATTTCCAGCTAGGATAGCATGTAGATTGAATACGTTGCATATAACGAGTTAGCTCAACAAGTCCTCGATACACTTGAGTAATATCATGTTGCCTCGCGAAGGCCGTTATCGAAACTATTGATACTTTTAAATGTACACAGAAGCTTCTTTATTTTAACTAATGCACGCGGCTTTGAAGGCTTAGTCAATTCAAAATGATAGAGGCTGGACACACTATGCCTATTTGCTTTATTATTGACTTGTGGAAATCAGCAATTAAACCTTGACTATGCCAGAGTTCTTATTAGAATTCTGATCTGTATGCTCTGCGATCACAAAAATATTTTTTAAAACCCCAACATTTAAAAATCATTCGGATCGTTTTCCAGAAATTAGCTTTTGAAGACAACTAACAATACGATACAAAACATGGATATCCATGTGTCGATGCAGAAAAAAAACTAATCTACACACTTCCAAGTATAACGCTAAATGTAGCCTAGCTACTATCAAATTTACATTGAGAAATAGGCTCTAGATCGTACAACCAAAAAGATTTTAATGTGTACATAACAACTTAATACAATATAGTAAAAATTAAATGTTACTACGAAATGCACAAGCTGCCAATAAAACTTCTCCATATTTCCAAGGTTAGAATCAGTGTGTTTGAAAAATCTACATATCTATAAAAATAACAATTTGTTCAGTGTGCCGGGTGGTCTAGATTTCATAAATAAGCAATATCTGTAATAATTAAAGAATAATGGAAAACGAAACCAAACTTTCCACTTTTTTTTTTGATTTTGCTAATAATACAGATATTGCTGGCGTACAAAATCTGGGTCCCTATACAGATACAAAGTTTGCAACATATGTTGTTTTATGTTTATTTTATATAGTAATTTACCATTGTTTTTTGTAATTGAACGATGTTTTTGAAAACGATTTGAATTAGAATAATTGCACATTAACAACTGAAATGTTCTATGTTATTTTGAGAATACATAAATATATATTACGTATGTATTATTTAATGTCCATATGACGAAAGGCAATAATTTCGAGTATACATTGTCCTATGTATTTGCAATTGTTTCCAAAGTATAAAACACAAAATAATTGAAAATAACGGCAAAGGCATTGTGATAAAAGTTTAAAATCACCATACTTCCTGTACAATTAAAGCAGTAGTGGAGAGTTTGAGAGGTGAGCAAACGCTGGATTTTTCGTTGTTAAAGAAAAACAAGTAACAACAATGTCCTAAGTTTGTGTGCAATCTTTGGACTTGCTTGAAATAAAAAAACTGCAGAAAGAAAGAGTTATACAGTTAACAGTTAACATTGAGAAAACTATATTTAAATATAACTGTTTAGCACTAATACCACACTGTTGGCAGTAATTTGTCACGCCACCAATAACTGAACCTTAACAACGACTTAAAAACATTTTGATGATCAGATCAATCAAATACTAAAACCAGATCAGTCAAGTCAGGGTAAAAAAATATTCGTGGATTTGCAGTGGTGGTGTATACCTATTTAGGCCATATTAATAACTGTTATATAACATGGAAAATATGAAATATTACCTACGTGTTTCAAGATCTTGTAATACTTACTTTGAACGCACTAAAGACAAAATGCAACAAGAAAATGAGCTGAAACCATAGGATCAAAGATATAAACGGCTACTATGACTATTTAGACTACTGTGAATGCGAAGTATTAAATAATAATAAAAATAATAACACGCAAAGGTAAAATACAATTTTTTTAATATAAAGAAAGCGGAGTCTATATAATTGAATTAGGGATAAACTGAGTATTCGAAGATGGCAATAGAATGAAGCAAAAATAGCTAGAATATATACATGGTATATATAAGAAATCAGCTTAGCATCATGAGTCATCAAATAAGCACACGAAAATCATTAAATGTTAAGCGTTTTTGAAATAACTGAGAAGGTATCAAACTATAATAATACTCTGAAACAAGCTAACTTCATTATGCATTTGTTTTTTTTTCTTCTAAATTTACTTTGCATATGATGCACTTTTTCTTTTGGTACACTATATTAAATTACAGATTCGAAATCCACCTGAGCTTCTAGTGGGGGATCATTTTTTTTCTAAGATCAACTTGTAAAGTGAATATTACAAAAACTGAGACAAATTGAGAGCACTTTACCGGTGCTTATAGAACTTTGTAAAATATTTTATTTTAAAAAGCTAATAATAAAATTAGGAATTAATGTTACAAACTGTTATACACGCTAATACCAAAGTAATCTGAAGTATTGTTGGGGGTGATTCGTCATTCAATTTTATGATGACTTAAAAGTTCTATATTTTTCACTAGTTCTAGGGGAGTTTTTAAACGTTTCCACATCCATGGCCCCCAAGATCACCTGATCATAACCACACCTTATTGGAAGCTTGTATTTTAACCGGAGGTGCACATTTTGAACATTTGCTCTAATACCAAATAATTTTGTTGTGTAATACTTTTGATAAAATATTTTAGAAAAGTCTATCTCAACAACAATTTCGTCATAAAATTAAATGAAAAATCACCCACAACAATATTACGGGTTATTTTCGAAACAGACTGTATATTGGATTACTGTTCGTTGCACATAAGTTTTGAAAATAATTATTAATTGTCAGATCCGACACAAAAACTATAATGTGATCTTTATTTTATCGAAAGCAGTTTATTTTTTGATATGTATTAGTTGCTAATACGTAGTATCGGGAAATCCACACACAACAAATCGATTTAAATGGGTGCGAAGAACAAGAAATCCAGGCAAGAATTGCAAAAGAAAACCGTAAATACGGAAGCTTGAATAGTCTTATGAAATTAAAATGTGTAAAAAAAAACAAAAAAGAGGATCTACAAAAGTCATAAGACCTACGGTCACATATGCCTGTGAGACGTGAGTCCTGAATAAGGTGGAAGAGTCCAGAGAATAAGGTGGCTGGGGTATGCAGAAAGACTAAGCAGAAAAAGTTAACCTTGAGACTAAGGGAGAGATGGATGAATAAAGTGGAAGATCTAAAAAAAAATGAAAATAGGAGATTGAAAAGAGATGGTGGGGAATAGAGAAGAATGGAGAAATGTAGTCGGTAGAGCACTTGAAGAAAGTTCCTTATATTAATATTTTACTAGCCCTAGGCCTGTAGAGCAAATTATTATTGCTCTACGATAAATGAACCAGCAGGTATATAAGTTCCTTGTAACATGCTAAGTAGAGGGGCTATGGGCGTTCTAGCGTAATTTCCCCATGAGAAATACATTGGGCAAAAAAAACGTTTTCCACCATCTTGGATTTCATGAGGAGTGGGGGAGAGATGGGAAGATAGGGGAGCCCGAGGCCATCTCAACCGTTCAACTGCAACGGATAGCCGTTCAATTATAACAGGAAACCGTTCAATTGCAACAGGTGGCTGTTC
>JARFOC010001683.1:0-11503 GCA_031763485.1 Osmoderma eremita
ATAATTACATTTATATTCCAGAGTTTCTTTTACTTTATCAGATATAACAACAGAAATGTCATCAGCATACAAATTTACATGACTGAGATTGTCCAAAAAAATATTTTCAATGTCATTAATACATAACAAAAATAGAACAGGACCTAAGATCGAACCTTGAGATACTCCCATACTATTGTTGAGACTAGTATAATTGATAGGTTTTATAACTCCTTCAAAATTAAAATTCAATTATACAATCTTCTACCAATAACTCAGAAAAGACGATACCCACTGTAATGCAATCCCCCTGACACCCATAGCCGACAACTTCCTCAACAAAATGGCATGATTGACGCAATGGAATGCTCTGCTGATATCACAGAGGATCGCAACAGGGCACTCGCCCCCGTCAAGGTAATTTAATATATTTTGATAGAATGAATCAATAGCGATAAGCGTGGACTTCCTACGAACGAATCCATGCTGATTACAAGTCATGATGTTGAAGTTATTTAAATAATTTAATAAACGGAGCGGAAAATCATACTCAACAACTTTTGAAGACACACTTTGAGCCACCGTGCGATAATTCTTCACATCCTGACAATCACCACGATTATATATGGGGATTATTTTACTTAATTTCAAGCTGTCTGGAAATACAGTATTAGTAAATGACAGATTTATTAAATGCTAAAGAAGACGAACAATAGCATTTGCTGCTCTTCTCAATAAAATTGCAGGTATCTTGTATCTTATCAAACCCTGCTGACCAGTTTGATTTCAAACTTTTTTTAGAATAGACATAACCTCATTCGGGTCAAGCGGGAATAAGAAAACAATATTGCATATTCTATGATTGATGTTAGATTGATCTAAAACTGAGAATTTCGAAACAACATTTTTAGGAGTGTCAAAGACATATTAAAAAGATGAAGAACCATATCTGGGTTACTAATAACTTCATTATTATCTATTAAATCAATATTTTTAAAATTATGTGCTTTACCAGATAAAGTTTCTACTACACGCCAAACCTCCTTACATAGATTGGCGGAATTCGTTATTTTATTTTGATAATATACTGTTTTTGCATTGTATATTAAGTCAACATGTTTCTTTTTTCTTCGCTATAAAGAACTTCCATGTCAGGTTTTCTATTTTTAAGATAAAAGAATTTCTTTAAATTTGAACTAGAATTTTTAATATAAGGGTTAATCCATTTCTTACAATTGGATTTGTTATTCTAAAGAAAAAACTTGACAGGAAAGTTAATATCAACAAAATATTTAAATATTTGATGGAAATATTCAAAAGTGTCTGGAACACTTTCTGAAATATATAAATGAGACAAATCGACAGTAAGCAGATCACCATAAAATGACTGAATAAATGCATCATTAAACTCTTCTGGAAAATGAACTTTTACACTTCACAAAATTTAATTTACATATTTGCAAAAGAACCGCTCTGTGATCTGTAATAAAATTGTCCATCACCCTGTACTTAACGGATCCGTCACTCACAAATACCTGGTCGAGAGTAGACCTCGCAGCGCCCGCCACCCTAGTCGGAGACTCAATAACAAAAGTCAAATCAAAACTCCTCATGGCCGGGCAGAAGGGCTCAAGGCTTTAGTGAATTTTGAATTAGAAGGGACACTTGGTGGTCTAATTAATTTGCTATTTTTAGCAACAACTAAATGTTTTATGTGCTTAACCCCCTTATCTGCCATAATAGACACATTTGATGGTGAACTATTTAAAAACCACTATGCTCTACAATTATAGTATCAAATGTACACGTACGTCCACCAAAACCTGTAGATATGAAATTTATGGTGCCATCAGGAGTGCAAAAAAATTAAATACTTTACAGTATTACATTTCTTATTTTCTGATTATCTCAAAGATTGTTTAACAGCATCTGAAGGCTTCTCAATTTCAATTTCTAAACGATCTATAATCCATAAAACAAATCTGTATCGAGCTCGAAATACTAGTGGTAAATTAAATTTTATTGTATCAGTACTAGGTGAAAATATACATTTTCTTAAATATTTACTAATAAGTGACAATGATTTTGTAAATATTTTTGTAGAGGAACTCTCACTTATGCCAAAATCATCCCCTAGTAAAATAAATCATTGCCTTGTTCTTGTATTTTTCTAAAGTTAAAAATATGTGCACATTTAATAACTTACAGTATTTTTGAAGTAACTGTAATGTATGAAATGCATAATCAGGTAAATCCAAGTAAGTAGGTCCTTTTTCAATTTGCATGATAGTACACTTTAATGTCAAACTTTTACAAGTCCTGATTTGTTTCTTCCTACAGATCTTTATGACATGACAGTCATACTCTATGACGTCAGTTAGCTTGGCGCGTTTTAGTAATTTGAAACGCGGGAAGCTTTAATAATTTTTTACCAAGTTATTATTGGTTTTTAAGGAATAATACTTTTAAGGGGAATACTCTTTTTAGACAGAGCAAAATGATATTATTCATAAATTGATTTTTTTGTAATGTTCCCTGTTGAATCGGCGTTGATCTTGTACAAGTTATTGTTATTTATATATTTAATTTCGACCCGTTTTAAAATTTGCCAAAACACTGTGTTTCCCTCAAACATTAAAAATCACCCGGTATAAACTCGGGTTTAAACCAATAAATATTTACACCGTATGCACTCATTTCTTCTTCGCGCGTGTTCTACAGTTGTACACCTCTGTCGGTTTCTAGCGGATTTCGAAAGACTTGTTCCGAATGATTGTGAACTATAGCTGCGCCCAACGTACGGTGTAAATATTTTCGCGACTATTTCGGTGTGAACAAGCTGCGCGTGCGGGATATTTATTGGTGTCGACGCGGCTTTGTAATATTCGTACTTTGAAGTGTTGTTATTTTATAATTAATTTTATATTAAAAAATTTATATAAATTTATATTACATACCAGGTTTACGTCAACTTCCAATTCCCATAATCGGTCGTTCATTACCGATGCGTTATTTATTACTATATCAACACCCCCTAATTTGGATATTGTAGTTTGGAAGGCCTCTGCAATGGTGTTAGTTTTCGATATACATTCACGCATCTAAAAATTCGCGTATCTTCAAATAATAGAATAGTTTTTTTACCTTCATATTGCTGATAATCGGTAACATCACATGGGCAGAAGATGACTCGGTCCTGTCCTTGTTTGGATAATTCGTGTAGAAGATCTTCACCAGCATCGGCGTTTATATCGCATATTGATACCTGAGTTACAATTATTTCAGAAATGCTTTGATAATTATCTGCATTTATTATTTAGAGCAGTGGACAACGTTGCAAATACATGTTAAAAATACTTTTACCAGTTATTTCCTCTTACTTTTAAACACAGTAACAGTGGTAAGCATTTTCAGTAGAACCTGTTTGTGTTATTTGACAAACGAGCAGAACTAATTTGAATTTTCACAGATCGTTAATCAATATAACAATTTGTTATTTCAAAGGTCGCTGTAATCAAATAGTTTCTTGTCGACGTTTTCACATGTATACGTTTATAATTTATCGAATACATAGTGACTGCCCAATTGAAAAGTATTTCTCTATAAAACACCTTAAGAGATTGCTTGAAAATAATTATTTTCTTCTGAGGCAAGTTTTAACCAAAAGTGAAATAAATGAATAAATAAATTTAAAAAATGATTCAGATACATGCACATACATATGAGAAATATCTATTGCAGTAATAGTCAATATGTTGGTGTTAGGCCGGTACTACACTATCTTTGACAAACACATTTGATCAAATATCAAAAGTTATACAGTGAGAGCTATTGCCCTATAGTCACTCGATGTTACACGAAGTCAGCTAATATGACAGAGAAACAAAAGACGCAATAAAGGCATTGCAATGCATTGATAAACCGGCCTACTGAATTTTCTCTAATATCAAAGAAAAATAAGATACTATATACTATATATTTGTATAGAAATAAAAAAAAAACGAATTATATTTATAGCAAAAATTCAAAATAAAAACGATTCAAGAAACTAAATAACTGTTTTGAAGTAACCAAATAATATAGCATAAAAGATTGTCTTAAAATAACTGTATAAGAACCTAATTTAAAAGAGCAATATTTTAATCTGTAAACAAAATTTCTACGAACATTTAACAGTATTTGGGGTACTATGTTTCACATTGAGTAATATTAAATTAGTTGCAAACGGCAAAGAGAATTAGGAAAACATGTACACCTTACATACATTCACACACTTGAAGTATTTGTCAAAATAGCTTTAATATTTATTTAAGTTAATACTGGAGATACTGAGTAGTTTGGTAGCATATAGAACGAAGATCTGGAATTAATCAAGGACATTGAGAGAAAGCGGGTGCAAAGAAGACTGGCCCCCCACATGACGTGGCCTGGGCTACGTGTTAAATAAACGGCTAAATAATCTACAACTTGGCTGCTGGACCTTTTCAAAGATATCCCAGCTATAGAGATCAATATGAACAAGAATCGATGTTAACCACGAGACAAGAGACATCCTCGGAACCGTCACCTTGAATTTTATTTTGACATCTGTTAAAGTGTGTATAATTAAACCAACTAACATTCATATGAAACATTTTTTCATATCTATTATAATTCTGAAGATATTTTACTTTAAAGAAAATTGCAATTTTCACGGGAACCAGCAATAAAAACTACACAACTTTGTAATTTAAACAAATCTCTATGTTTAATAATAATAGAAAGTCTCTGATAGAAAGGATACCTACTGTAACCTACTGTATCCGGGACGCTCTGTTTATGTACACAGTGATTAATCTCAACAGTCTGAGGTTGGTACATACCAAAAAGGTCCTTAGATTTGGTATTAACTTGTTTATATTTACTAAAATATAAGAACGAAGCAAAAATAATAATAATGACGGTAAACATGAATGACAGATGGCGCGATGATAGATGACAAATAGAGTGTAAGGAATCCAGGAAAATATGAAATATTCTCTGTTCACCGAATAGATGGAATGATCACGTGATGAGCATGCATCGTGCACGTGGAAAGCCGGTTTTACACTGGAAAACAGAAAAATAGTTATTTCCATCCAGCTATGACTATTTGTAAAATTATAAAAACGAATATGCTTCCGAATATTCGTTTTTATAATGAAAAGTAAACTTTCCTTTTATATTTCTGCTGTCTATTGCAATCTGATTTTTATTTTAAGGTGGAGCAAATAAATAATAATGTAGGTATAAGATGGTGTAGGTCGAAGATTAAGATTATGTACCGTAACAAAATGAAATCACAGGTTTTATTTTATTTAGAAGATGTTTTGACTATGTATGTGTTTATGCTTACGAAAAAATGATTAGTAAAAATTAGGTTATTAGCTACCTTTAAAATTCCAACACTACAAACAGCAATTTAATCTTAGAACTTATAATGCTATTTACATCCTTATTTAAACAGTCTATAGCAGCATTCGAATAATCGATTCTTGAATTTTAAAGGGCGGCTTTTAATAAAAATTTTTAATTCACATCATTTGCAATGGACTTTTCGGAAATCCTTATCAACCAATAGAAAGCTTTCGTATCACGCATTGGTCACGAATTTTTTTTACTCAATCTGTTCGGTGAATAAAGTATAGTTTATAACCAACCTAGGACGCTTTTTGGTACCAACCTCAGTTGGTACCAAGTTACGTCTAATCACTGTGTATATATGTTTGGAGTATTACTATTGGTAGTACTTATAAAAGATTTACGTCACAGGTAGAAATTGCTGTTAAGGTGAATTTTGGCGGGAAATGTTTCCTTTCAAATGTTATCAAGTCTTTGCCAGGCTGTCATTATATTCCATTTGCCTTTTTTACAAAAAAAGGAACACTTTCAAGTGGAAAAAGAAATCGCGTGGTAAATTGGCAACATTACAATTGTAAAATTACATTTTGCGAAGTGTTAATTGTACTACAACGCACAATTGTAAGCAAAATAGCAATTGGAAGCTTTCACAAGTTCGGTGATTATCCGGCAAAAATGGAAAAAAATACTACAAAGCAAAACTCATTCAAATATCAACGTATTTCTTTAATTAATCTTTTAACAATTGTTTGGCCGTAAACTAACAATTTACGTCATATAAACATTTAAAAGCAGAGATGTGGTGCAATCATACATTTATATATTGTATTTTTCTGAATAATAAATCTTTTTTGTCGCAAAGGGTTGGAAACCATATGAAAATGTATATACCGGTATAGAGACTGCCCATTTTCTATCTCCGTAAAGAAATATATCCTTTATTCTCAGAAACCATGTACAATGAAAATCATAAACATGCCTGATACACGTCAAAGGAAAATATAAATTTAAATACTAACAAAAAAAAAACTTAAAATGAATGGAATTAATAGTTAAGGAAATCTTCCATAGAATAGCAATTTAAATTTAAAAGAAACCGTTTCACTGCTGATTTCAATTCTACTATACCAACTAAACTTCTTATGTATAGAGAGAGTTTATTAAAAAGTTGACAACCTATATATTCCAGACTTTTTTGATACATTATAGCATTGTGCTTAGCTGACAAAAAGAAAATGCTTTTGTTTGGTATTTATGGAATATGTGTACATTGTTCTTATTAAAACTATATTTAAATTTTAAGACAAAACACAATACGTTTAAAATATATATGTCGTATACTGTCAGTATATGCTTATCCTGAAAAATTATTTTGCACGATTGGGTAGATTTTAAATTATATATTATACGTAATGCCCTTTTTTGCATTAAGAAAATTCTGATATACCTGACGCTGAACCCCGGTATATTATTCCGTATCGCATAGTAGCTACAAAGTTGGCATAATAGAAAGTTGTTAGAATTTCTATGTTGCAAGAATTTGTTAGCGATCTTAAAGTAAAACACACCCTTGCTAATTTATTTGATAGATAGTCTAAGTGTTCCAACCATTTAAATTAATTACGTTGCAACTACAAGGATTTCTATCACTACGAAATATTATACAGGAGGTTTTACTACTATTTATAATAAGTTGATTATCTTTGATCCATTTTAGAATTGTACAATAAATGTGGTTAGCTTTTTTAAAATTTCTTCTTACGTCTTCCCATTGACAATAACATTTATATCGTCCGCATAATTAACGAATTGATACTGAGTATTATGTAAAGATAATAACAGATCATTAATGTAAATAATGAACAATGTTGGATATCCTTGCGGAATACCACATTGTAACTCGCTTTTCTGATAATACGTATCATGGTAACGCGTTTTGTGAAACCTATTTGATAAATATGAGTTGAACCAGCTGAGTGCTGTTCCTCTAATTCCAATGCATTCCAATTTGTGAAGGAGATATTTGTGGTTAATAGAGTTAATAGATAGATGATAGTATAGAACTCATTTGTAATAATTGGATTTAGTGTATGCTATGACAATAGGGAAATGGTATTTGCACGTTGTACCACTACTAATATTTAAAATTAAATAAGATAACAAAGTTTCGTTTTCAGTATTTTGGGGTTCTTGGTTTGATCACACACCCTAACATATGTGTAAAAAATTATGTTAATAATAATGCATATTGTGACTAAAACTATTGTAACACGTCCTCAAAGCTATATGTACAACAACCTACATTTGTGTACCAGTGACTCTACATAAGTAATTGTTTGAATTAAAGAAACAAAATGTAGATTATTATTTTTTTATCGTGTGGTTTACCTATTTTTATGAAACCATAGACGTGCAAAGAATATCGAAATAGATATTTTATAACAACATGCAGTATATGTGTGTGTGTGTGGATAGCATATTTGCCACCCAATCTCTTAAAATCCGTAAGTATTCGGTAACAAGTAAGAAAATACTGTTAAATTTCACACCAAATACTCTTTAGTTTTATATTTACAATTTTGGTGAGTTGCGTGATATATGTTTTACAAAAGGTTACCCAAACAAATTGAAAATAATGTAAAAATCACACCAGAGACTCTTTTATGACTATAACAAATAAATATTACTAATCTAGGCATCTTAGCAAAAGATATTCCGGCGTCTCCACACACATATATCATGTGCTCTCCACTAAGACTCACAAAGAATATTTCTTACCTTACAGCCCTGCTTCAGCAATTCGAGGCAGTATTCCTTTCCGTAGCCGGACGCACCTCCAGTGACTAACGCCACTTTTCCCTTTAGATCCATAGTTTACGGACTTTTGAGCTATTAATATCCCCTTTCGTTTACAACTGGAAATTTAAGAGCGTTTATGTACCTACTCGTGTGTACTGGCTACAAAGAAATGCCGGCGACGCAGACAGGCGCAGCACGTTCTCTTGTTTCTGGCGGTGGTAAACAGAGTATGGAGACTAGCTATAGACCGCGCCCTAGCGTCGCGACGTTCTAGGGTTCGTACGTGCCAAGGCGATAGTTGGCCAGAGGTGAGGTCACCCTCGTCAAGTCTATCTGCAGTACTGTACAGGGAAGGTGGGGTGGTGACGTAGTCCATAATTTCGCTGATTGTGATGAGATTGACGGATGAATTTGGGAAGGAGTAGCAGTAATGTAATTTGTTTGAAATTAAAATGATGTAAGCTAACGATTAAATCTAGTATTGCGTTAAATTAAAGATAATATGGTAGAGTCATTTATGAAATACGAGGGAAACTTTCTGATAAATTGAATATGATGTATAAATAAGTTGTGACAGCTATGCAAGCAGATTCAACTAAAAAAAGTAGAAGTAATTTTTATTATTCACTGCAATAAATAAACTAATATACAGTGTTATCTTAAATGTCTGAGTTTAAATTAACCGCTACAGTTTTTAGTGTATTTTCCATTCTTAGCGTTACTGTTCTGACTATACATACAGAGTGTTTACCGTCATATAATTTTATTTTTAAGGAGTGATTAAACATCTTAAAATAAGGTCATTAACGTAAGAATATCTGAACAAAGTTGCATAATATGAGAGATTTAATGTTAAAAAAAAATTAGTTTTTCCTTTTTTTAGTGGTGATTAACCATCATAAAAAAAGGTTTTTAACGCTAAAACGTTTGATCAACAATTTGTGCAAAGTAAATGTAAACGATAGGTTATTAGTGATTTTTTTTACTAAGTAGGCTGATGTCTGCAACTTTTCCCAGCTGTCAAGGTGTTTCAAATTGTGTCACGCTGTTTGACGTAAATTTTTCCGAGTAAATCCCAATAAGGAAAGTAAAAATGGTCCATCGCACCAACAGTGAATACGTTGTTGTTAATTTATGGTGAAGTACGCCAGAATTCTGCTGCTGCAAGTCGATTGTACGCTGAGCCGTTTCCTAACAGGCCAACACTTATTCCACAAAAAATTCACCGCTCCAGTAATCCTTGCATGAGAAACTGGTGTACTGCTAACACATCAAGGTCGAGCTAATGGTCCTGGCCGACACCAACGAATTTTGGAAGCCGAAAAAGAAGTCTTAAATCTTGTCGAAGAAGATCCTTCTAGTAGTACTGGAAAAATATCTCGCCAAATAAATGTATCAAATCGAATTGTCTGCGCGAGAATCAATTGTATCCTTTCGATGTACAAAAAGTACAGGCTTTGCAACTTGAAGATTTACGTTTACATCTTTGCCGATGGTTTCTACAAAAACATGTAGGATTCCAAACTTTTCTTCCATTGTATTGGCGACTGATGGAGCAACGTTTACACGTAACGGCATAAATAACTGTCGTAATATTCATATTTGGGCTGTGGAAAATCCAGATGCCGCTCGTCATAATTATTTCCAGCATAGATTTTCGATAAACGTTTGGGCCGGACTGGTCAACGAACAGCTTATTGGCCCTTATGTGTTGCCAAATCGAATGAATAGATATGATTATCTCTTGTTTTTGCAAAATCATTTGATGGTACTATTGAAAGGAGTTCCTTTGAATGTACGTCGACAAATGTGGTTTCTTCACGATGACCCACCGCCGCATTTTGATCGTATTTAAAACATTTAGATAATGTTTGAAAATAAGTGGATTGGTCGAGGGGACCCTACGCCATGGCCTCCTCGGTCACCCGACCTTAACCTCCCTGATTTCTACTTATGGGGCGTTATGAAGACTATGATATACACCAAAGACATAATTGATTTAGATGATGTTGGTAACAGCGTTGAGATAGCTGCGGCGACAATTCGACCGCAGGACCAAGGCCTAGTAAATTATACCAATCCATGGATACGTCGAGCGGGACTTTGCGTTCAACAACACGGCGATAACTTTGAACAACTAGTGTGAAGTGGATTCCATGAAAAACATAAAAGAATTGTTTACATTGATATGCTTAATCTTAAGAATAAAAAATATAAAAATTACATTTTTTTAAAAACATTAAGATCTCTCTTATTATGCAACTTCGTTAAGATATTTTTATGTTAATAACCTTATTTTAAGATGTTTAATCACCCCTTGAAAATAAAATCACAAGACCGTAAACATTATTCCTGGTATCATATGCGACCCGTTAGCCTGTAGTTTTTGTATTTTGTCTCGGTGTTTTCTTTCTTATTCTTATTGATTTCGCTTTTTATTCTAATAGCAATTCATTTTAGAATTATTGTCACCTCAAATGATTGAACTTGTTGCATAATTACGCATTAATATGAAGCACAGAATTATTAACGCTTTTCAGGAATAACAACTGAAGAATTAAGGCGAGTTCAGAGAGCATTCATAAATAGAGTTAATCTTTGTTTGCAATAATAATGAGGGCACCTCGAACATTTGTTACCTTAGGTGTTTCTTTCTTTCATTATGACCTCCCTATTTGATTATCACTTTAAATTAAGTACTAAATATTATTTTATTGATATCGTTAACTTTTGCATTACTTTTAATACATGCTGATATTTTGTTTCCTTTTTTGCGTTTCAATAAATTTTGTGAGTACTGCTGTCTTATGAAGAAAGCTCCCCCTGTTTTTTCTTTAAATTAAGATATTTAAAATTACTTTTAAAATAGGAGAAAGAGTTGAATATTTGATTAGTCTGGATTATTCGAGAAACCGCTAAAAATAGGTATAAGGCACCCGAATATGGATTGATGCAGATTGCCATTCTGCATCAGTTCTAGCTATAATATACAGCCTGTAAATTTTACATTCTCCAGGAGGCCCAATTTGCGGGCCTTTTTGCAACATGGCTCAATATAAACTAAAATAAACAATTATGCTATGTTTCAAAATACCAATAAAGTAATTTCAAATGTATTTATTAAAATAATAAATACATAAATTTGGGTTCTGTTATTTATATGTCAAATTGACACAAGCCTTGCAGTTTATGTTAATTAAGTGACACTTGCTAATTTAAATTTTAATGACTTAATCAAAAATTGTAAATAATATCAAAAAACCTAAAGGTGTGTTTGAAAATATAATTTAGCAATGTTACTTTACCAATAATACGCACATATAATTTAACGAATGAAATAATATCA
>JARFOC010001723.1:0-11496 GCA_031763485.1 Osmoderma eremita
TACAAAGTAACAAATTGTGGTAGAAACTACGTTTCGGAGACTTTAAATTTGGTAATTGAAGTAATTTATACAAAAAAAAGTAATATTTATAGTCGCCATTACGTCTAAGCTACTTCAAATAGGTTCCAGTCTCGGTTTCAGTTACTTTGGTGCTTGTTGGGATCTTCCTATTCTAACGAAACCTTGTGCACTGAAAGAACATAATCCTACGCAAGCACTCTAATCGGCTATTTCACAAAGATGCTCTCCACAACCAATCATAAAATGAAATGTCGCAAACTTTGATGAAGTCATCGATATATCACTGTGTTACGTAATCCATGTTAAATTCTTGTTGGTGCAACTACCATGGAGTTTAACACAAATTAGAAAAACTTTTAACAAAAGTAATCATGGATGTTGCTGCAATTAAGCTATTTGAAGATTTTTCCAGCAATATCGATATGTACCTCCATAGGGCTCCCTCGCATACTGTATATAGGTGTGTTCATGCTTTTATGTTTTGTTATGTTTTAAGTTACATATATACGTCTAGCCGATGTGACACTCCTTAAAGATAATTATGTGATTAATTAAAACAGCTACGTACAACCAAGCAGATAAACAAGGTCTTTAACAAATACATAAATAACATCTAAAAAGCTAATTAAAAATTGACTCTCTGTACCAGCGGAATTTTCACCTATTAAAATTTATGTTACAACAATCCTACCTCCAAAAAAACAATAAATCAACCAATGGTATTCGGTCGTATCTGGTCCACATACGCTCAATAAGAAATTTGCTTCTACAAAAGCTGAGAGGCGTGAATTGAAAAGATTTGGCGGAGTATACGGTCGAAAAAAGGGGTCTTGTTTGGCTTTCTATTATAATTTTCTTTTTGATATACTGCCTGGTAAACCTAAGTTATGTTCCCGAACGTAAGAATTGATCCAATATATCATGTGACACTCTTTATACATATGTATGCTAATTTTATTGTACGCGTGAAGGTACTTCGGAAATTATCATACAAAGTGCTAGTCTAACGGTATATCTCGGGGGTTGGTACTCCTTGCGAAACGTTTCAAACTTATCACCCCTTTGCTAACCTCGAAAACGTACGGAGATATGAAATACAGTGGCGAGAATAGAAACAAATATAAATAGGAAAAATAATATAATACCGTTCTAAGCTTTGCATCAAGTGTTACAATTTCAAAATGAAACTTGTTTGTTGTTGATAAAATTTAATGAAATATAAGACAGGATATTCTAGAGGAGCACTTAAATAAGGGAGATTTTGGTAAACAATAAATAATCTTTCTATTTAAAAGCTCTCAATGCTTTTATTATTAAGAGTGTGTTAGCTATTTTCATGGTGAAATATAAAAACGTAAGATAGTGTTGGATAATCAAAGGTATACATTTTAAAGTATTCTTTAAATCTAGTGCGAGTTTTAATATGTAAAAATACGAATAACATTGCTAGGGTTTTATACAGTTTTATATAGTAATTAATTATCTTTTTCTAAAAAAGATGTTTCTAAATAAATGCATATTTCTTACTATTGTACCGTATTTAAACTAAAGAAGCAATTCAAAGAAACGGTTTGTTTAGTTTGAAAAAGCAATAAACTAAAGTTACCTCATTTAACTCAAATAAAGTTTGTTACTACGAAATAAATTTATGTTTCTTTGCGTGAAAAAATCCTTTTCCCATCAGTGAATCTTATAAAATCCAGGAGGATATACTTTAGGTTTTTTATTTGTAAAAAATTGTACTAATCGTTGTCTTTCCATGAGAAACGTGCTGACCCTCCCGTATAGCCGTATATGTTGGTTTATGCGTCCAGTTAATGGCTTATTCGGTTCACATACTTCTCGTCGGGGTATAGAAAAACTTTTAACTTTAACCCCTTAGGCCTGCGGGGCACTTTGTAAGGGACTGGCCGGATTTGTCGGGGCGAAAAAATATGCGAAATCTCCATAAGGGTCAAAACAGAAAATGATGGTCAACGTTCGAAACCAGTTTAATAGTGTCGTGAAAAAATAAAAACTTACGTACCCGAAGAATGATAGGACGGACACGCACATATGTTTGTGTGTGTCTGTGTCCGAATGACCATGATGGTGCAACCCCTTTTTGATGCAAATTTCACACGCAGGGACACAGAGTGGCGACGATGATGTCTGCTATTTATTTTAGAAAAGACACAGCGTTGTTTCGCCTTGCGTTAGCCAGTATGTGTATTGAACAGATGTATTTATATTGTAGTATGTCCTCTGACTTCTCGCTAGTCGATTTCAAGGTTAAAACGAACATTTCGTCTCCAATAACGTAGAAAGGATTCCGAATTAATCTGCCATCAACCAATGTTTTAATCAAAAAAGAAACAAACCATCAATCCTTTACAGAAATACTGCAAAAATAAGCGTTTTTGACTATTTTATTTATTAATTCGATTATTCATGTTAGGTATTTCAGAAAACGCACAACCTCCACTTAATATTAAAGGAAGAAATTACAAAGATCACAAATTAAGATATTTTTTTGATAATTTTGATTATCATTTCGTTTTTGTCGACCTATTTCCTATCGAGTAATGTCGAAGTAAAGCTCAGGTTACTAATTTTGGAAATTAGGTGCCATCCCCAATAAAAACTATAAATGAAAGAAATGCTTACTTAACACTTTTGTATCTTCTTGATCTGGTAATTGAATTTTAATTTAGTTTTACTATTTGAAGCCATTGTATTTTTTTTACAAAATATGAAATAAAAATCTTAAAAATCCGTAATTAAATACGAACCCTAACAACTATATATTGGGACAAAATAAAGTACATATATACGTGAGGTATTTGATAGTTTATTTGTTTTTCTAATAATTTTAGTAGAGTTAGTTAGAGTAACAACAATTGGGGCCAATCAGCAACGCGAACAACAAAATGCTTATTCTATCATCTCTAATTAACAAGAAAAATGTTCATATTGTGTGGAAACTAGATATTGGAACGTCAAAGATGAAACAAGATAAGACAAGTAGGTTGAGAACACAATGGCGACCGAAAAGTCAGATCAGTCGCCAATAATTTTCTTATCGTATTGAGTAACAAAACGGTACGTGGTATCTCTATAAGTTCAAAAATTGTGTCCTTAAAAACTATTGCCGCAATAAAACAATTCGCGAAGTGGCGGATAAACTTAATATTCCAAAAGCCACAGTGTGGAATATCTATTAAGCATGATGGAGGAAATATCCTAGCTAGTTTCCGTCGTCCAAAAGTAGTTTCTGATATGAGTAATATACTATTAGCAAAAAAAGGCCGAAGAAATACTAAATGGAATCACGAAACCAGATTAAATCAGTCGGATCGAATCAGGTGGACTGGAGTTTTATAAAGTTGAATTACAAGTAACAATTTGAAAGTGTATTTTAAACAAAATAGCTTTCTTATAGGCAAAGGAAAACCCAATGTTGGCGGAAAACCAAAAGAAAATCAGGCTCGCTTGGGCAAAATCTAAGCTACCTTCATCGGTGGAAGATTTTCAGCGACGAATCAAATTTCAACGCATGTGTTGGTGATGACCACAAACACGTGATTCGTACTAAAGATGAGGTTTTCCGCAAAGCTCACCTAAAACGTACGGTAAGATTTCCAACAGGACTGATGATTTGTGGCCGCATGACGGTTTCGGTATTAGGATGCTTTGGATTTATTAGTGGTACCGTGAAATATCGACAAATATTGCAGAACAATCTGCTGCCAAGTATCGCGGAATTAAATGGTGGCAAAAAGTACATTTTTCAACAAGATGGGGAGACCTGTCATACAATAATTCTTGGACTTCCAGCAGTCCTGACCACAATGGCTTCAAATGAAACAAACATTAAGGAACAACCCACAACGGACATTACCGGAACTTAAAGCCAAAATAGAGCAAATTTGGAATGGATTTACTTATGAAAAAATGCGGATCTTTAGTTGGACCCAATCGAATTCGAACGGTCATAAAATCTAAGGGTGATGTTACTCCATTTTAGGATATAAAAATTCGTGCTATGTCCCAATATTTAGTTGCCACACAATATGAACGTTTTTCTTGTTAATTAGAGATGATAAAGAAAGCATTTTTTTTTGTTGGTGATTGGCCCTAATTGTTCTTAATAAACTAGTTTCTATTATTAAAAAATATTATTTTCCCGATATATATGTAGTTGTTAGGGCTCGCAATTTAGAAAATTTTCCTATTAGATACATCGTAACTCTCAGCGATGTTTGGAAGAACACTCGTCGTCCAGTGCATTGTATTATTTTTATACTGGTTGACTGAGTTTTTCTGTTACGATGTTCGCCGAGGTTATACGCCGTCATTCGCCCGCTCCTGATTCGCCTTCCGAATAAAATCGATACCGCGAATCGTAACCAGAATTAATGCCAAGCATATAGAAGGAAGGGTTACATTCTTCGAGTCCACCTCAGGTAGCCGAAAGCCAGCGGTGGTCGGCATCGCCTCACTGCTGGCCCGAAATTTACCCGCGGGACTTAGTAAGTAGTGCGTCCGCGTGTATATTTATTAGTCGTACCAGAACACACGTACATATTGTGCTGTATTAACGCGCTGTAACTGTATTTACCGGCCCTGTCTTGGTACATTTAGTACTCAAAAGAACCGGCGAGGAAATTAAAAATACTTTTGGGGACGTCCAAAAGAAATATTGTGTTTTTATTAGTTCGTGTCGATAACATTTACAAAACTAATTGCCTAAATAAATCTAATTGCCTGATTATATCTTACGTATCAGATATTGCCGGAGATTTGAGATTTAGAAGATGAAAGAGCCCCACAACTAATGCAGAAATTATTATTATATTATGTATTATTATTAACGTCTAGGATGATTTCTTTTATTAACCAAGCATGCAGGTGGATGAAATATCCTTAAGTACGGTCTGTTTTAAGTTTTTGTCATCTTCTACGCGTATTATTCTCTTTCGGTTAACAACTACACTTCGAAACAATTTTAACTGCACCGAAAGACCGATACATACAAGTAAAGTAAATATATTTTCGCGAATAGATACGTAAACGTAAAGCCTGTTGACATTTCTTTTGCGTAGAATAGGTAATAAGATTTCCTAGATTGTATGTGAATACGATATTAAAAATAGGTTTTTGAATCGTAATTACACAATTATATTAATTTTCCTAATTCGTTTAGGTATCATTCGAGTATTGCAATGGGAAAGTTGGTTGATAAATATAGAAGTAGAATCGACGAAGGAAAAAATCCACCCAGAAAAGGACAATTCACATAGCGATAAAATTATTATTTGTACTATTTGTATATGCCGTACTTATGGACATTTTCTTTCAGATGGCATTCCCTTCAGTGGTTGGACACTAAATTAAACAGGTTACAAGGACAAGGTGGTGAATTAAGACGAATAAATATCGGCACAAACCAATACGAAGACACAATATTTTATTCGCACGTGTTCAAATGCAATTTTTATTTCTTATTAAGAATTCTACCCCATGCTGCCGGTTAATGCGTGTTAATTTTCCTGGTATTACACGTTAATTACACCGAAATATTTTCCCGATATGCGTAAATCGATACGTAATGAGGCACTTTCAACTTTTTCGATAACTGCAGTTTAATATGCACGCAGAAGAGAAAGTAAAAATGGGCGACAATGTTACAATTTAGGGCGGCAAAAATTTTAAATACGTTCGTTAAGATTTACACGTATGTACTTCAGTTAGGAACACATATATATATATATATATATATACACAATACGTATTTACACGTAGATATAAGTAAGTGAAACTTTGAATTGATAAGAGAAAATTTCTTAGAAAATTGCAATTTCTCCAAATGCGGCAGCTCTCTTGTTTTTTCTTCTTCCTTTGATGCATTTATCTCTCTGCATATGTACACTTTATTTTTATAAAAAAAACGGGTTATAGAACGCTATATAGATATCGGTGTAGCCGTGATAATAGGATGAGAATAAGAACTTATGGTATCTTTCTTATTTCGACTAAATAACCCTGACGAAACTTTATTTTTGCGCATTATATTAGATTAAAATAACCCTTTCCCTCTCACCATAAGCATTCGTGAGACAAAAACCATTAATAACAGCAATCATAGAAATAAAATTTTAAGTTTTCGCGAACGTATGGGATGAAACCCAAATTTCATATGCAATTTAAGTAACTTAGGGTTAATTTACCAATGGATCAACAAATGTCTTGCGGGTACACCGTCCAATTTGTACTAACACACGAATTGTAAGTCTAATATCAGTCGGAAACCATCACAGAATCCCACACACCAAAAAAAAGGAAAGACACAGCGTAGCGCGATCCGTCAAGTGCACTACATATTTGATAACAGCTCTGACCTCAAGGCTCAAGTATATTGGACGGGCGACGTCTGTGGACGGACTGAACTGGCCAGGTGAGTCGCGGGGCCGCCCATTAGACACTACAGGTAGCTGCGACTTCAGACACCACCACAGGTCAACGTTGTGCGTTGCGCTGGCTCCCTTTGCGCATGTTTTCGCCCCTGTTGTTTGTTGTGTTTGCGAAAAAAATCACCGAGCTTCCGAAAATCCACCACGCTACAAATAAAATTAAACGAATTGGGAAACCTTAGGAGATGACAATCTCGAAAACCCAACGCCGTATCATATTTGCACACAAAATATCCAAACTTCCGAAAATCCTAGATGACAATCACCAATGACAATTCCCCCATCCGCAGTCGCCTGTATTTGTGCCCAAAAACCTCGTGTCGGAATTTTTCAAAATCAGATTAGACAAATCGTTTCACATATCAATACTTAATCTAAATAAAAGAAAAAAGACAATAAATTTAAGTTGCTTGCGTGGACACCTAAATTAATTGGTGTCTGGACAATAATGCAATTGTTGCACGAACTAGATGCATATCATTAAGATATGTTGAATTGACTTTATATCGTAGGATACACTACCGCCTGTAAGTTTAAAACCGCTTTTAGGAATCTCCTGTGTATATTTAGATTAAAACATAAAAAATGGTTTATATCAGCCGGTGGTGCACTTATAGTTCTTATAATCTTACAAATATTATTACACAATATTATGAATGCTAATGTACATATACTGTACGAGCGAGCCCGCTATAGTCACCTAGCCTAATCAGTATCCTTCAGTATTGCGAAAGCGAGGCTTACTATGCTATAGTAGCAATCAACTATCGGTACTAGTACATCAAGTGCGTGTTGGTCACAGAGCGGAGTACATGCCGATTTATATGGATATTTTCTCGATTGAAAAAAAAATTAACATGATTACCGACGTACGAACGCAATATCCCAAATAGTTGAATGTTTGGGTTATACCCCAAAACATACAAGGTAGGTACTACACTAAATGAAGTTTGTTTTCAGCAGGTATCCTGTGCAATTATCCTAATTATTATTATCTGTCTAAATTTGCTAATACAGCACCGTTTTCTACATAAAACCGACTTTATTTGTGAAAAATGTAAATGGGGGGTATTGGGTATCCGGTCCCCCGTTATTAATTTTTTTTCCCGAAAATAATTCGCGTCATCTTTGGGCCTAATATACTTCAAATTATATTCTACAAAAAAAGAAGAAATCCGTTGTTTCCGAGATATTTACGAAAATTTAAGACCGTTTAAATCTTGGGAGGGGAAGGGGAGCTGTAACCCAAAATCGGGGGATTGGGCAGACACAGAAAATGGTGTACTCTTTTTTTTACTGAAAGAGTACTATTTTCTGTTTCCGCCCAATCCCCCGATTTCGGGTTACAGCCTCCCTTCCCCTCCCAAGATTTATATGTTTTCTAAATTTTTGTAAATATCTTGAAAACAACAGATTTCTTATTTTTTTGTAGAATATAATTTGAAGTGTATTAGCCCCAAAGATGATGCGAATTATTTTCGGGAAAAAAAATAAATAACGGATACCCCATACATAAAAAAAAATTATTTTCATTTTTCATAAATAAAGTCGGTTTTATGTAGAAAACGGTGCTGTATTAGCAAATTTAGACAGTTAATAATACTCTTTCAGTACTCTTTCAGTCTGTGCAGTTTCATCAAAATCGAGGTGTTTGTTGTTAAAGTGCTTCGTTCGTGACTATTCGGGTCATCCAAGAGCGAATCAAACTAATTTTTGATAAAAATATTTGGATTATTTGGACAGATCTAGTTTTGCTTGAACACTATGGATTTGTCTTCTTTTTTTTTTGGAACATAGGATGTATCAAATTGATTTATGTTACATATTTAGAGCAATAAAGATAAAGTCATCCAAGGCCTAAAACATTAATAAAGAAATTGTTTTATCAATTGTATTTACTCCATTCGTCTATTAATTTCAAAAAGATCAAAAACTATAGAAATTGAAATCAATCCCAAACAATCTCTGAATCACCTGCATGCTCAATTTTCTTACAAATCTTACAAAATCTTTTAGGAATATTAATTTGCATTAGTTTGCCTAAGGTATATTCACTATCATGTAGGAATTCAATTTTTTATCTTGTTAAGCATCCATTTACTGCATGATTTATCTACTTTATTTTTCCATTGATTTTTGAAAGACCCGCAACTTCTATATAAATTAAAGAGAATTAGAATCAATCCGAAAAATCTTCGATATTACATTTTGAAAGTGTCCCCTTTCTCTAGGGATCTTCTTTGTCTTCTTGTAGTGTTTCAATTTTTATGGGCATCATTGTGTAGAAGTTTGGCGTGTGCGAATAAATTCAACTAAATTCGACCTTAAGATTCGTATCTGGTGTGGATTAATGAAAATTACGAACTTGACATTTGATTTTCAGTTGGTTAAAACATCTAGGGGTGACCTTGAGGCATGTATATACACCTTTATATCTCAACGCACAGATACACGAACGAGATATAAGTCAATATTATCTTATATCTATGTATTATCGTAATTATAATACAAGTGTATCACAGTTTTCAAGACAGGACGTTTATAATTACGGCTAACCTTAGATGTATACGAGCCCGAATTGAATTAGTCCATGATGTAACAAACAATTATAATAAGCGAAATAGATATTTGAATAAATTCTATTTTGTTTTTCTTGTTAATAGCTATTAACACATTGAAATTATAGGAATTTCACAAAAGAATTTAATAAGAAATATTTAATTGCCTGCTATGTTGGTATCCTACAATAGAAGTAAGTACTTTATGAATATTACATGAGTCTCGGATATATCTTTTATTGATGCATGGAAACCAAACATAAATAATTAATTTTCCATTTACATTTAAACTAAGCCATGCTCGTTTTCGATTTTTATTTATTATTTGTTATGAACTGATAATCAAATCTTTACACACTAAAAAATTTATGTAGCTACCACATGGGATAATCATCTCCAGAATTTCCCGTTTTGGTAAATTTTTACAAGAAATATTACAATCCAATGAAATTCGATTGGTGAAATATTGAAAATTCATGCGTGTATGTGTACTTAGACACACATAGATTCCACCATAAACATAAAAAATAAAGACCTGTCCCTCTTCGAATTGCCCCCAAAATCAAAAAAGTTATACCACCCCAAGTTTCATCGAAATCGCTTCAGCAGTTTAACTAGAAAATAGAACAAACATATCTTTTTTTTGTATATGATGATTTATTTATTATTATATTCGTGTTATTTGTCTCAAAACAACCAGCCTGTACATAATATACAAACGCGCCGTAAACCATCTCTGCACATACGTCGTAGATACACTTATTTAGGTACTACGCAAATTGGCTATTTGCCATCTCGTATCTGATACACCGAAAACTCCTGAAATGTCAGACACGTTCGGTCAATTTTTTTTTGCATTTTTAATGTCACCTCTAAAAAATCCATTCCACCGCAATTCGGTTAACGATAATAATTAAGTGGTTATAAAATTTTAGCAACGTTATAATGACTTTAATTAATTATTGCATAGAAATTGGGTGAGGTTACTCGTCTGATCGAGCATTGTAGTCACCGGCATAAATGCGGTGTAATTGAATATCTTGGATTAGTTTTCATTTTATAATTATTTATTATTATTTATAAAGGAATAACTTGACATCTATCACCATTCCATCTTAAGGGTGCTGTTATAAAATCCAATTATTTTAAGAAAGGCGTTCGTTGTCATTCGGTGTTGAAATCTCCGATGCAAATGTAATTAATTTAATATTGTAGCTGGATTTGTTTACTTTTTTAAATTATAGTTACAGATAATAAAGATTAGATCCAAATAAGGGGACTTACAGAGTGTTCGCGTTTGGAAGATTAAATATGTTTTTAATTTTTAGTGTTGCATTAAAAAAATTTCTTTATTGCGTTCATTTGGATTTTATATATCTGCGTATTGTTATGTAAACTCTTTTATTATCCTAAAATCATGAATTATCTAAAAAGATAATGTTTGATTATCATTTTCGTTAATACTCAATCATCATATCATTGCGGGTTACCCGCTTATTCGTGCATCGAAGTTTGCGGTATAAATATAAGCAATTCGGTTTTTCCATGTCACTCGGTTTATTTTACAATTGCAGACAATAAAATATTGTAAGCAAGATGGTAACTACTAGCTGTAGAAAGGAAACTGGAGACCTCGCCGCCAGTATAGATTACAAGAGAAGTTTAACCATTGTATGCGCTGTATAAAATGCGATTCATGTCACGTGTCGTTTCCTTTGTTACTACACTGAATCTAAACAATTTCCACGTGAATAATACGAAATCGTAATTTCAGGAACTCCGTTTCTCCTGTAAGTGCAGAATCGTTGTTTCCTGGATATAACCAGTTTAATATAATAATTATTCTCTTAAGGTAGAGCAGTTAACCTTGCTGAAAAATACTTTGGCAACACAAAAGTTTTACATATCGAAATGCATGCGTATCACCAGGTTTTGGAATTGCAATTAAAGATTAATATAAAAGTTCTGAAGGTCTACTTAAGCCCAGTCCAATGCAATAATGTGGAGTCAGGTTATTTACAGTAAAACCTTTTATGAACCATATTTCTCTGTGACGGTCGCTTCGGATAGGTTGTACTATACTATATATATATATATATAGGTTGTACTATAGGTATTCGGAATTACTTGTAAATATAAATACGTAGCGTTTTTGGTGGAGGCATTAAGAGGAAATAATGCCTGTCAAAGAATCGTGTCCGTATTCGATTTGGATAGGTTCTACTTTAGAATTCTAAACATATCTAGATATTAAATGTAGGTACACTGAGAAAATTAGCGCAATATTACTATGGAAGTATACTACCAAAAACGTATAATTAAGTCTAGTTTGTCGAAAAATTGCGTCCTCTTTCATAATTTCACGCTAACCCAGTGTTAATTTCTACGTTGGCGAAGTATTTATTTCGTTTAGCGTAAATTTGCAACAGAGGGTTAATTCTATATTCTAATTTTGCGAAAATTTC
>JARFOC010001765.1:0-11495 GCA_031763485.1 Osmoderma eremita
TGTGGTTTTCTGCTGAGGATGGCAACTTAGTTGCCGAAATGCGTATTCAGAGTTCCTTACTCAACAAGGTGGTAAGGAGTATTTTTTAACTTAAATTCACAAATTTGTTCATAAACAATTTTATTTAGATATGATTAACAATAATAACGAAGAAGGCGTTAATAAAGCAACACAAATGGTCCAGAAAATGTTGATGGATTAGAAAATGAAACAGAGTTGTATTTTGTAGATTAAATACATGCTATATTAGCATTAGTATTAACTTAATGATTTTATGTTACTAAATAATGTTATTTGTTAGAATTACGAATTTGTTTTCCCTATACAAAATGGTTTTTCAAATTTCAAATAGTTGCGGCACGGCATTTTGTTCTGACAGATCCCCACCCGATCAAACGTGTAATAACATTTGGTATGTTTCTTAGTTGATAATTTTGTTATTATTTTATTTCTGTGTGTGCCAATTTCGAGCTAGCCGACAGTTTTATGATATACACTGTACTTTATACTTTGGTTATTCTTCCCATTTAGTGCTGGATGCACATGGTTTAAGATCGTATAAATACTATAGTCGAAAACACGAATTTGTATATGGAGTAAATTTCTGTTAGATATCCAGATAAAACTGAGTGTAGACCAACTGACCCTGTAAAGGAGGGAATTGTAATCTTGGTCGTGCATTGAGTACATAATGACTTGCTGCAAAAATTATTTGGAGAACATGGAGACCTAAGTTTTACCTCCTCCAGCTTGTGCACAGAATTTTATTTTTTATTTTTTAAAACAGTTTATATATTTTTAAATAAATATTCTTATAAGGCAATTTTATTTTTATTTATTTAGGCGTTAGCCTCAAAATTTGAAAAACGTGGTGAAATTGTAAGCTTACTTCAAAAATAGCACAAGAAATTTTTTTTAGGAATCGACTCAGCACTCGACATTCCATAGAACAAGGATTGTAGAAAATATACTTAATGCGAAATTAGCACTGACAAGCATGTTGGTGCCCTTCAGAGGCTACTTTATTTTGGTCTTCACAGACCACACACGATCGAAAGTGTTTTTCAGAAAAGATATCCGACAGGCGGAGGATTAATTTTATATTTGAAGAAGGTATAAGCCAAAATTTCAGCAATAAAAGCTTTTTTCGAAGTATTTCTTCTATTTTTGTACGTTGATTGGTATTATTTGTCAATATCATTATGTGATAGTAAAAATGCAAAAAGTTTGCTAGAATATTACAGTACGGATTTTAGGATTTACATTAAAACTTTGCAATGGATTTCCTCCATCGTTCTTCCCAATATAACAAAAATATCGTTTATACTCCTGTTACCCCGACCCCTTCATATTAAGTAAGTTAATCTCATCAACCCGGAATAAATTCTTTTACAAATGTCTTTGAAAAAACCAACAAAGCTTCTAAAGTTTTTTTAATTTCCAGATAACGTATTTATTTATGTATATATATAGGGACATAGATATTATTTTATGTGTTTTCATAGGACTTTTACAAAAATTTGTAAAGGGGCCGACAATTTTGGTAAAAAAAGGGAAATAAGGTTCACTGCATTTTCAATTTACTTCTTCAGCAGAATTTAATAGACAAACACTTAAATTTCATTTTGTCTATTATAGACCTCCTTAACCATTTTGCAAAATAAACCTATATCTTTTTTTCATAATTCAAACCATCACATTTTACCATTTCAAAATGTTATCGAACAAAATTTCGCACAGTACACAAATCTGAATTTTAAAACATACCAATTAACTGCCTGAAAGATCAAAAACATGGCATTATGCTTTTATAATTTGATTTAATTGAAACGCGGAAGAGTAATTCAGTAACTATTTGCGATTTTTTTTCTCTTTAGAACAGTGGATAGTCATTGGTAATCACAGAGATTATATTACGGTAATTTCACAGGGACATAGAAAAAAAAAGCAAGAACTCCAAATTGGTAAAAATCGGTTTACCTAAACGGAAATAAAATGAAAATCACTCACATTGTATGTTTAGGAAGGCGGGCGAACTAGTAATTGATAATCCTTTTAAATCCTGCGCTATGCACGTGAATTGTCCGGAGTCCCTTTCTCTGTCTGTTCGGGTTATATGCAAATTGGATCCTTGTTGGTAGCGGCGGGTAGTATTTGCTATTTTTGAACCTGGAAAATGTTAAAATACACGCACATGAGAAAAAAACTTGGGATTTCCAAAAGTATATTTAATTCAAAATACGAACATATTAAAAATTAAGTGGTAAAAAATAAAAGGTATTTATTTGATATTGTCTTAGTTCAAAAACATGGTATTCCTAAATTGTAAATTATTTATACATAATTTAATATTGAGTTTAAAGGATTGGTAACAACGTCTGCACACACTACAGCACTTTTTGAAGGATCATTTTCCTACAACATTTATAGTGTGAATAACGCCATTCCAGAACACCATTCAACCTAAAAGAACTACTTTCTTGAATTAGAGAAAAATCCGTGTAGCAAATATTAACATGGCGCAGTAGTATGGATTTTGTATACATAACTGCGCTAGAGGCCTTGAAGGCCCTTTCTTTTTCTTTACTATTTGTTTACACCTATCCCATTTATGTCGGCTTTTGCTTCTTGAAGTCACTTTCTCTTTGGTCCTCTTCTCTTTTTCGCTTCTTCTCCTTCACATAAAACTTTCTTAGCAACTCTCTGTTACGGCATTCGGGCAACCACCTCGATCTTTTTGCTCGAACTTTCCGTGTTATTATTGCTTTTTTGTATAAGCTCATTACCTCTCTGTTTGTGCGTCTTCTCCATTCACCTTCAGTAGTTTTTACACCTCCCAATATCTTCCTCAAATATTTCCTTTATCACATTTCCAAATTTCGTTCGTCTTTTCTAGCCATTATCCAAGTTCCGCTGGTATATAGGACCACCGCTCTTATAATGGTCTCATATGCTCTCATCGGGACTGCTCTCGAAAGGTTTTTCGCCTTTTAATATTCTTGACAACGACCTAGATACTTTGTTTCCTTTCAGGATTCTCTTATCTATCTCATTTTCTTCTTGATTTTTTGTTGTTATCGTTACTCAAATATTCAAATATATATATATATTGAATATTCAAATATTCAAACTAGTTGACTCTTTCAAACATATAATCTTTTTCCCCTGCATTGAACTTGAGGTATTTGTTCTGATCTATTATGTCTGCTCTCATCTCCACATATTTTGTTTTTTCTTTATTTACCAGCAAACCCAGTTTAAATGCTTCTGCTCCAAATTTCCTAAAAAGTCTACCATAGTTCTTTTTTGGACCTCGTTAAGAGGAGTACATCGTCTGCGCAGGCAATACATTGTACTTTATGATGGTAAATTGAACGTGTTGTTTGTATTCTACTATCTCTTATTATTGCTTCCAATACCATGTTAAATAGGTTCGTTGAGATAGAATCGCCTTGTCTTAAGCCTCTTCCAACTCTAAACTGATCCGAGTAACTGCCGTCTATTAAGATTTTATTCCATGTATCTGTTAATGTCATTCTCACCAGGTTTATTAGTTTTGTTGATATTTCTAATTTTACAAGTACGTCGTGTAATCTTTCTCTGGAAATCGAGTCATATGGCTGCTTAAAACGAACAAAGAGTATATGTAGCTCAAGTATTGTTCGCAGCTGTTATTTTTATTTGTTTTAATGTGAAGTTTTGATCTACTGTCGATCTCCCAGTTCCTACATATAAATAATGTTGTAGCACAGTTTATATCACACGGCGTAAGAATTTCCCATTGCACATATAATTTATAGTTGGCATTGGAGTCGTATAACCAATAATTGCTCGGTGGTGAGAATGATTTAGATCGCTAATAAGGTAGATGGTGCTGCATTTTTAATCACAGATAGATTTGTGAGATTGGTGTATCACCTCTACAACGTGAAATTTCGTACGGCACTCTTTCCTTTAAGTAGGTACACATCTTTTGTCATTCATTAAAGACATACATATGTGGAGAAGATTAATATAAATGAGTCTTTGGCTTATCCTCCAGTCGTTTATGACATCAAAATACTGGGAGCATAATTTAGTCGTTATGTAACCTAAATAATACTATCATCACATACATTTCCTTTTACTCTACGAGGATATGAATTATTCCTACAACAAATTGTAATATTTACTATCAGCAGTGGTATTTCCTTCTGTTACCCCATCAGAAAAAATGCGATTATGTGGTGTAATTTTTTCTTACGAATAGCAGAACTACAATTTTAGTGTTACAATTTGATAAGAAATTTTGCTGCAAATTGTACTTGTCACTATATGTACTACAAAGTATAGTACAAATATTTACATTCGTAGCAAAATACACCACATTTTTCTCAGTGTTAGCCACCCCATTCCAGAACACTTACAGACTTGATGGGGTAGGAAATTTAAAAGAGCTATTTCCTTGGACCTCTTTGAGAAACGATACAATTCAATTACTACTTGAAACCCGCAGTATATTTTGTTCTTTCTTTTCATCCTCTTGTTGTCTGGTAGCACTTGCTGGATGATCTCCAATAATTAGAAGAACCTGATGTTCAAGTTGTGGATTTCTGACAGCTCTAGGTGTTCCAATAATTGATTTGTTGATTTAATCGGCACACATACGTCTAGTCTCTAATCATTACCATCAGCTAATCCATATAAAAATGCATATTATCCATTTCAGCATTAGTAAACGCAGGCATCGTCAAAAAGTTATAACAACAAGAAAGGAAGCAGAAAAATGTGTTTGACATATTGATGAATAACCAATTATCACTGGTTGACAAGATTTTTGTCCCAAATGCCCGATTCCCATGTACTTTTGCATGCTGAAATCAGTTATGTTTTCTGAATTTCTCCATCACCTTTAGTTTTGTATGTTCCAGGATCTTCGCTTATCCACCTAAAATATGCGTGCATAGATATGTAGTATAACAGAACATGTCTTGACGTTATTTCAGTTGTCGGCCAGAGCTCAGAACTGGTCGAGCAGCATGCAATGATTAATGTTTGAACATGGCTTGACGTGTTAAGGCCTGCATTTCCCATTCCTTCTCATTCCTAAATAGCATTTCAGTTGTCGGCTAGAGCTCGGTAAACGAACATATACGCTGACGTTGTTAAAGTTTTAAAGAGTGTTGCGTTGTGATGCTATTGTAGTGAAACTGCGAACATTTGATCACCTGTAAAAATGGCAAGGAAATGTGCAAACCATCCGAACTCTTTTTGCTACATTTGCGGCGAATTGACATTTAAATATCAAAAAGGCGCCTTTCCTTAAAAAGTGGCTGTGAGCGGTGTTTCAAGTGTAAAGTAGGTGATGAAGACGAAAGCTGGGCTCCCCATATTTGCTGTGTTACGTGCGTCAGAGTTCTTACAGCGTGGGCAAAAGGTAAACGACATATGCCTTTTGAAATGATTTGGAGGGAACCATCAGATCATATTACCCATTGCTATTTTTGTCTAACACATGTAAGTGGTATGACTTCTAAATCCAAACATACGGTAATATCCCAATATTCCATCTGCACTGAGACCAGTACCTCACAGTCCAGAATTACCTGTGTCTAAACCTCCACAAAACATGCTACTAAGCGGCGATGAAAGTGCTGATGATACCAAGGCAAATGGAACACTGCTATATTAGCAGACGCTGGACGCTGAAGAGAGATATTTCTGATGCAAAGTACAGCCGAAAGTCATATATCAGCACATTTTCCAAGTAAATATATCACTTTGTACGTCATTCTTTCATGATTTATACACATTATAGTATATACTTTCACATAATTTCATTACTTTGTCACTGAAACCCTGCCTGATAGAAAAGTTCTGAAAATAGATATGAAGTAAATGTACAACCAGTGTTATCGCCAAATGTTGATAACCGGTTCCTTAATAGTTGAATAAAATTCTAAAATACATAATAAAAAAATAATATCCTGTATCTTAATACCGAAAGAAGATATTTATAGGAAACATCCAGTAAATTATTTGTACCGAGCCATCAAACCGATACCAATTTTTGGCTGCTCTAAACATTGCATCTCTCTACATATATTATTATGTATTTTTGTAATTTATTATATAAATATATTGTATATATGTATATATATAAACTAAACCAGGCTAATAAATAAGACACATTGTAAGTAACTAGGAGTTTATTATTATTTCATGACGATACTTTAAACAATTTTCAGATTTGCATCGAAGTTCTTACAATGACAACCTTTTTTTAATGGAAATCACGTCCGCGATCATTACGATTACTATTCAAGAATACTGAAGATCGTTTCGAACCGACCACAGGCAAAGGCCATTGATTTATTTATTGTTTACTTTTATTTTGTTCTTAATTACATAGATAAGTAAACGCATGTAAGATACAGTATTACCAACTTGGCGCATACCGATATGAAATACGAATACAGTAGTAATTAGTTTCTGTATCAGATATCCAATTATTATATTACTCTAATATTAACGTAATAAATTGTAGTTGGAAACCTAGTAACTCACCTTACTACTCTCTTAATTGAAAACTTCTTTCTTAGTATTACCATTTACATTGTCTCTCTAAACGATCACACGCCATTTAAGTTTGTATGGTAAACATGCTACCAAAACAGAAGCAATCTTGTAGTATTATAATTCTAGCGTTAGTTCCGCTGGCACTCGCATTTACCTTTCTTTTCGATTTCTACTTGTTATACCACAGTTCGCCACTTAATGACTAATGATATACTTTATTGCAAATGATTATAAGACCATTTAGAGTATAAAATAAGTCTAAGAACAAATCTTAGAATTCCTGTTCGAAAACTCTTTACAACTCTTGAATAAAACAGATATCCGCCATTTTCTATTACGTACATACATTGCAAGGCAAATGCTTGAAATCATCGTTTAATAAATATTTCTCCATATTAAAAAATAAAAATGTTATATTAACGTGGAATAACAGTCGGAAGCTATATATATATTTCTGGCGAAACTGTTCATTTTTTAACTCTTCTTATCCATTTCTCTGGTGAATAAGACCACATTTTCTTTTTCTTTTAAATCTTTAAAGCTGCGAGTGTGTTTTTGCCAAGTGTGTTAATCTCTTCTGCTCTTCTCTGTTTCTACTACTATTCTCCAGTCTTTTACTTACAATAATTCTACATCGGTTTCAACCTGCTGTTTCCATGTTACTTTAGGTTTATGCGTGGGTCTTCTCTCTGTTGATTTTCACCCCGCTATTTTTCTAACTGGGTTGTCTATTTCTCTTCTTAATATGTGGCTATACCACCTTATCCTCTAAGATTTGATTTTTCTAATTATATTTTCTCTATTTATCAACTTCATGATTCATCAGCTGTCTGTACTCATTCTCCTTCACCTTTTTGGGTCCCATATATTTCTGCTAATTGTTTTCTCAAAGACTCCTAGCTAATTGTTCTTCCTTCTGTGTTAAATTTACTATTTACTAGGCGTTCTATCTTTAAATTTTTTTTGTTAACGTAAAATACCCTATAACCCAGTTGAATTAAATAAAGTGTGTTCTTTCACTGTTCCTGTGTATTGACATATTTAAATAATTCGACTTCTTCAAATTTGTATCGCCTAATATATACTCCTGTTGCAGTTTTCTTGCTTCTGCTAAAGTGCATATATTTTGTTTTGTTTTGATTTATTCTGAGCCCCCATTTACTTGCCTTCTCATCAATTATGTTGAACGTTATCTGAATGTCTTTGTTATTTTTACGATAACTGGGAAATAATCCGCAAAGGCTACAATTTGCACTGATTTGATGTTTTATTGTACCTCTACATTTTATTTCGTTTATTATGCCATCCAATGATGTAATGAGCAATAAGGCAAACAGTGCTTCTTTTTACTTCTATGCTGTTGGTAGTATGGTCTCCTAATCTTAGTATTTCTTTTGTATTTTCCATCGTCATTTTAATGAATCTTATAATTTTCTTTGATGTTTTTATTTTTTTCACTCTTATATCATTGATGTTCTGTTTAAAGTATCGAAAGCTTGTTAAAAACCATGAAGAGCACGTACATGTAAATGCAATGTTCATAGTTCTTTTCTGTTACTTGTGTCACTGTGTGTATCGCATCTATTGTTGATTTATGTTTTCTGTATCCAAATTGATGGTCCCCAATAATTGTGTGTGTTAATCTATTTTTTAATAATACTTTATATGTTATATTTAATAATGTAATTCCTCTGTAGTTTGTACCGTGCACTCCTAGTCATATCTTCCTTTTTAGGTATCGATATGATTGTTTTCCATTCATTGAGCATTTCTTCTTCTTTCCATATTTATTGTATTAACTTTTGAATCCTTTTGAATAGCTGGTCTCCACATGCTTTAGCAATTTAGTGCTTAACTGTTAATTTGCTGTTGCTTTTCTACTTTTTGGATTGTTTATACTCTCCCTTACTTTTTCATATGTGGGTACTTCTAAGTTTCCTGGTATCTCGTCTGCTTCTGGCTGTTCATTCTTCCAGTTTTCTTCCTGATAAAGATCACTGAAGTGGTTTGTCAATCTTCTTTCTTCGATGTTTATAGTTACCTTATAACAATCGGAAGTACATATAGTTTATGGAAGAGATTGCTAAAAATAAACTATGGGTGTGGTAATAAATGTGTGGATTCGTGGAAAGTTGCACGGGATTCATGAACGAAGATAAATCGCGGAAACTCAGAAACTCCGAGGGTGATACTTAACTCAATACTTTTTAATACTTACGAGACTGGTATGATAAATACCCGTATTTGACAACAGATTGCGCTTTGTGTGAAAATCTGCATTACCGATTGTGAGTACTATTCCTTAGTCAACATTGGTAGACATCTATCAAAATTTCAGAAAGATTCATCGAGTACTTTACTTTTTATAGCTGTTGAAAGTGACTAAGTGTATGTATTTTTGCAATCCATGGAAAAAGAACAATACCGGTTAGTGATTAGAGTTCTCCTTTTGGATGGGAAAGTTGCATGTGGTTTATAAAAATCGTCCATCATCTATAACTACCATCAGACACTGGATTAATGAATTTAAGCGTGGCCGAACCTCCGTTTTTGATGAGGGGCGCCCAGGTGAGGCGACTACGGACGATATGGTCAATAACGTGCATAATATCGTGTTAGCAGACCGGCGGATGAAGATAAGAAAGATTGCTAAGACGGCAAACACCACAATTGAACGTATACAAAATATCCTGCACGAAAAATTGGGTATGAGAAAGCTATCCGCGAGATGGGTGTCGCGTAGGCTGACGATTGATCAGAAACGGAATCGCGTGACAACTTCAACGCAATGTTTGGCCATGTTTAAGTGTAATATGAGTGATTTTCTGCGGCGTTATGTGACCGTTGATGAGACATGGATTCATCACTACACGCCGAGAACCAAAGCTCGGTCGGTACAATGGGTTTCTCCTGACGAATGTGCACCAAGGAAGCCAAAGACGATACCATCAGCCGAAAAAGGCGACGATTTTTTGGGATTCGCGAAGTATCAACTTAATAGGTTATTTGGATAAAAGAAGAACGATCACGGGTCAGTACTATGCTAAATTATTGCACCCATTCGACGCTAAAGTAAAGAGGAAGAGGCCACACCTAGCGAAGAAAAAAACTCTTTCACCATGATAACGTCCCGGCCCACTCATCGGCAATTGCGACAGCAGAACTGACTCGGTTACGGTACGAAGTGTTGCCCCACCCACCATATTTGCCAGATTTGGCCCCCTGTGATTTTTTTTCTTTTTCATAATATGAAAAAATGCTTTGGTGGAAATCAGCTTACGTCGAATGCAGATGTCATTGCGGAAAGAGAGGCTTATTTTGCAAAGTTTGGATGGCTGAAAAGTTAGAACATCCTTGGACTAAATAAATATACCACATGCAAAATAATTGCGCTGTTTTCCTGAACACAGGTATTTATCATACCAGCCTTGTATAGATGCAAAAAGCGATAAATCCTCAGGGAAATAAACAAATCTTTCTATACAATGAAATTGTTTTTTTATTAAAAAAAGAAATAAGCGTCAAAACTAAGTTATCAACTTTGTTATAGATACACTTGTGAATTGTTGACTCTAATCAAAGAATATAAAAGCATTGTAAAATAGGAAGTAGGATAAAATGAACAAGAGCAAAGTCACTTTATAGGAAAAATTTAATGTGGTGTAAACAAGTGAACACAAAAATTCAGCTCAAAGTGATGGCGGTGTATAAATCGGACTAGTGAGCATCGACAAGTAAAAATGATTTGAAAGGTAAGAAGAAGCAAAAGAAAGCACACTTTTAATATATGAAGAATCATTTAGAAACTATTGTTTAACTGTATCCATTTTATTAGAATATTGTTTCAATGGTGCAATACTAAATCATATTGTCGATATACAAGTTTTTACGACCATTACAACAGCTTCATCGAATTCCGAATAATTTTATACTTCCGTCCTGCAGTACATACAAAGGATGCAGAGTCATTCAGAAGTTACTGTTTCAATTGTAAGCGTGGTAGCTAGCCTACGGCGAAAATAACTTATGCTAAGAAGCACGACAAAATACTATTGTGGTGGCATTGTAAAAGAAATGTAAGGATGTTATTGCTAAAATTCTTCTAAGAAATACCGCGATATTTTCTCTTGGAAGGCGTTTTATTAATGATGCAGTAATTAAGAGGGGTGATGGTTGGTTCTATCGTTAAATAAATAAGTAATTTCTTGTATATGTTATTACTAACGTTTTCCTTGAAAGGTTTGAATGCGTAGCATAGTGATTAAATTTATAGACAGTAATGAATACATAAATATATTTTATTCAATCATACCTTCAGCTTCAGAAAAAGAACCACACACTTTCAATAATTAAAGGAAAAAAAAGTTTGCGTACGTTGCGGACAAATTGAACCGGTAATGGTATTTACTCTCCACGCATCCAGAATAATATTCTTTCACCGTACCTCATTAATTTACTGTATTCGTCACACGAGGCGGCTTTGATGTTCTCTGTGTTGTCGGTTCCTTCCAAGGCTTCACAAACCAGGCATTGCGGATACGTTGTTTGTTTGTGTTTTACGTTACTTTATTAAAATGTAAATGCGATTCCTTTGCCAGTCATGTTCCATCTGTGTAATTCCAGAACAGATTAATTCATTCTAGATTTTAGTATTTGGATGTATCCGTTTTTGAACGGTACTTCCGTTTACTTAATAAATATAGCCGAGAAATATTTTTTGTTAATGAACCTACATATATGGGTAACAATTGTAACCTTTTTTCTGTTATTTTCCCAATTTATTTGCAATCTGTAACGAGAATTACTATTTTTCGGAGCCTTCCGGTTGATGCCATCGATTCCCTAGTTGCTCTAATAAACGACTCATTCTTAAAAGGTATTTTTCCTCAATGTCTTAAAACAGCTATTATCATCCCTCTTCATAAAGGCGGTGATAA
>JARFOC010001795.1:0-11493 GCA_031763485.1 Osmoderma eremita
AAAACCCCAAGAAAAGGAAAGGCATACAACTAAATGACCGATTACAAACATATGATGAGAGCACGCAAGCACCTATTTGACGTAAAGTGCATAGTTTTTTTATATAGAATATGCCCACCTAAGCATGCAATGCTTGCTGCTGTCAATGCTGATGATGATCTCTTTAACTTCAGTCGAGCAACTTTACATAGATTGTTACATGATATGGGTTTCGAATTTAAAAAAAAGTATGGTATAAAAGTATACTCATCGAACGAGACGACATTATTCGGTGGAGGCACAAATACTTACGGGAGATCAAGAAATCTAGAGAAAAAGGTACAATTTAGTTCTTGCTATTTGACAATTCTGTAACTTTAATTATTTCAGGTCGAACTATAATATATACAGATGAATCATGGGTGGATACAGGACATGCACTAAATAAAACTTGGATAGACACTACAATTACAATAGTCGACAAGTTTTTATCCAAGGATTACGCACTGATTTGAAATCTCCAACCGGGCTTGGACCTCGTTTTGCATTAGTTCATGCTGGTGATGATAACAGATTTGTTCCTGGTGCTGAATAAAAATTTCCTTGCAAGTAAAACACTGTTGATGTTCATCATGAGATGGATTCAGACACATACGAGGATTGGTTTATTAGGAAATTGCTTCCAAATATACCGCAGAAGTCATACAGGATCAAATTCTGCAGCGACTAGTATTAAGTTTCCCTGTACTAATTTTTTTCGTTTTCCTGTTATTAATAATTATGTATTTTAATGGCATATTTTGCCAGAATTAGCGGATACTATATTCATTTAAGTGACTGCAATATTCCAGATTGTTTATGTTAAAATGAATATGTATATTCCTCGGCATATATTATAAATCTGAGGGAAATTGGCAACAAGGGAAATTTTTTTGACATATAATAGCTGTAAAAGAATATAAGCTTGACAATTTACAACTGCAATTCTGGGTGTAAAATTACCACCTATGCAATGGGTTTTACCACGTGTAAAGTGAATTTTTTTTTCTATGCCTAACCTACACTTTTGAAGTGGTAAAATTACACAGATTTTGCTATCTGCGTAGATCTTAATATGTTAATATATGTTAACCGTGTACTTAATGCTTATAAACAATCCATGTTTACATAGCTTTCTCTTCCCCATGTATACGTAATTTCCGCTTAACCGAGCAACAACGGGCCAATTAGATTTTACCTTACCCCTAGAAACAGTATATCACTCAATCTAAATGCGTGCTAACATTCAAGGTTACGAAAACACAATCATCCCTAGAATCCATAAGACGCATATTATGGACGCCAAATCCTTGCAGACAATAAATCCTATCATGAATTGAATTTCCATGATTCGAAATTACGTTTTATTATCTCGGAAATTGCAATTTTACTGTGCATAGTACTGAATGTATCCCTCACCAAATTCAATAGTCAGTACAGGGGAGTTCAGGTAAATTTGCGAAATGGAGGAATCCAACAATTAATTAAATTTTACAACTTGGTCGGACGGCCTTAAATTACGCCGTTAATTACGCTATAGTGAGATTTATAACCAAATGCTATTAATTCCTTTCTAATTACATTTTCCTAGTTAAGATATTGAGATATTCGAGGCGGAATTTCTTTTAGGCCTAATGAATGAAAATAATAACATAATGCGACACATGTAATCCAGTTATCATCCAGTATTTTCGATTGGGTCTTCTGTGCGACAAATTATCCGTTACTGTTTTCTTAAGATATCGTTTAGTCTTGTCACCGTAAAAAAAATAACAAAGTGAGTTTCTCCTAACAAATCAGACCTTCCTATCTTGTTAGTTGATCAAAACTGCTCATGTTTCACTGTGAGTAGAATTACTTCATAGCTGTAATTCTGTTATATACCCTTATATACTGCTATACACGTAAGTTCAGCTCTCACAGGTATGCCTAGTCGGCAAATTCCAGACGAAATCGGTGTCAGTAGAAGTACAGTGGAAAGTATTTTGAACAAATACAAAAATTATAAGTTCAAAAGTGCCAGGAGATTTTTTCTAAATACAATTTTGCAAAGATGGAGTTTTGTGCGTCCGTAGTGGAAAGGGCTAACGAAGACAAATATTTTATCAAAAAAATAATTCTGTTTTCCGACGAGTCCTCCTTTCCATGTCATGACAAGCATAATCCCTCAGTGGTGCGACACTGGTCTTGAGAAAGTCAACATATGGTCCGTAATGTAAGAACTCAGTACCCCGAAAAACTTAACGTTTGGGCGGGTATCTTGGGTAAAACAGTATGAGACCATTTGTTATCGACGGCAACTTGAATGGAATGAAATATTTGGATTTGCTGCGAAAGCAAATTATTTCCGCTGTCCGTCAACTTAACCCCTAGAAATCTCGAGGCAGTGGGGCGGGAGTTTTACATTAGACTCGGCTATTGTTTGGTCGCGGATGGAGATATACCCCCCATAACATTGTTAGAATTTCAATTTATTTTGTATAATTGCAGTTTTTTTTCGTTGTTTAATTTAATAAGAATCGTTGTTGTTTTCATACTTCGAATTACTTTTTCGTTCTCTTGCGTCAGATAGCGGCTACAAAATGAATATAAGAAACTGTATTTTTTACAGTAATCTGATGTTACAGAAAAATTACGCAGCGATTGCTCGGTTTCTGATACACTGCGACTGGAAATATCTCGTTTTCAGTGAGACTCGAATACGCGGTTGCCTTTCGTAAAGCAAACCCCCGTTCCCATGGGGGCATACGTGTATACTCAAGAGAGCATATTATAATTACTGGATTATAACAAAAAATGTCAAATACCAAGCTATATTTAACAGGAACCACTTTTTGTAAACTTTTATGTTTGAATCGCTTCCTTCAAATTCATCGAATTAGGAGAATGTCTTCTTCTTTCGGTTAGGGAATCAATGACAAGGATGCTTGTAATATTAGTAAGATGTGTATATTCGTGCATCCATAATTTGACTTGTAAATTTTCCCTCAAAGTTACACTCTATTTAATTCAGTAAATCAGTCTAGTCAAAATTGATTAAAGGTATTGACTAAGCATTATTCTATATAAAGTATATTAAAGTCTAAATAATATCTTCAGAGGATGCAGTATCTCTAAGGAGCGCAATCGATCAACATTCTACGACATCTAGAACATGTTCTTCAATATATTAGATACAAATTTATCGGAAAAGAAAATCGACAAAATAACGAAACTGTGTTATTTTAATTGGCAATAAGTAGTGGTATTAAGTATTGAGGTGGGACACTGAAAAAACCAACAGAAATAGTTACTCATAATCAATTATATTAGTGGGAATGAAAAACAATGTAAGAAAAGTGTAAAAATATAAGGAATACAAGTATAAGGTGAAACAAGCCTGCGTAGGCACAGTAGAGGGCGCATTGTCAACATAGAAAAGATGTCTAAGGAGTTGCAAAAGAAGGAAATCTGTGAAAGAAATTACACTGGTTATCAAGATCTTTGTCCCAAGCACAAAAATTTCTGATTCCCATATACTTTTGCATACTGAAATCAATTATGTTTTCAGAATTTCTCCATCACCCTTACTTTTAATGTTTCAGGATATTCGCTTATCCTCTTAAAATATGCATGCATAGATATGTAGTATAAGAGAACATATCTTAACGTTATTTCAGTTGTGGACTAGAGCTCGGAAATGATTAAGCAGCATACAATGGTTAATGTTTGAACATGACTTTACGTGTTAAGACCTGCATTTCCCATTCCTAGATAGCATCTCTTGTTATTTCAGTTGTTGGCTAGAGCGCGGTAAATGAACATATACGCTGACGTTAACGTTTTAAAGACTGTTGCGTTGTGGTGTGTTCAAGCTATTGTAGTGAAACCGCGAATATTAGATCAACTGTAAAAATTGCAAGAACTCTTTTTGCTACATTTGCGGCGAATTGACATTTAAATATCAAAAACGGTCTTTCACACCTCTCTTTAAAAAGTGCTATTTCAAGTGTAAAGTAGGTGATGAAGACAAAAGCTGGGCCTCCATATTTGCTGTGTTACGTGTGTCAGACTTCTTACAGAGTGGGCAAAAGGTAAACGACATATGCCTTTTGCTATTCCTATGATTTGGAGGAAACAATCAGATCATATTACCGATTGTTATTTTCGTCCAAGAAATATAAGTGGTATGACATACATCCAAACATACTGTAAAATATCCTAATATTCCACCTGCACTGAGGCCAGTACCTCACAGTCCGGAATTACCTGTGCCTAAACCTCCACAAAACATGATACTAAGCGACGATGAAAGTGCTGATGAAACCAAGGCAAATGGAGCCCTGCTATGGTGGCGGACTATTGCTGGGCGCTGAAGAGAGATGCTTCTGATGCAAAGTACAGACGAAGGTATCAGCACATTTTCCAAGTAAATATATCACTTTGTACGTCATTTTGCCATGATATATACACATATTATAATGTATAGTTTCATAAAATTTCATTGTTTTGTCACTCTGAAACCCTACCTGATAGAAAAATTCTGACAGATATGAAGTAAGTGTAAAAAGTACTATCAACACCCACTTTACGTCATGGGACAAATACATCTGAAATTTTGTTGAGCAGTGTTACACCTAGCATTCTAATGAAGTCGTTATATCTTAAAATGTTAACCATCGTCTGCTCTGCTGGAATATATTGGTGATTTACACTTCTACTAGGGTGGCCCAGGTATGAAAATAATTTATAAGTAAATATTTGAATAATTCATCTAGTCTATTATTTCTACATACGCTCAATTGCGCTCCATAATAAATTTTTTCCAGCGAACTGGAACATTCTTAATGCCATTACTAGAAGGGCCAGTTGTTCACGAATCTCTCTACCTCGATATTGTTCTGATGCCACAGTACAATGCCAGCTGTCACTTCGCAATACAAAGATAATGGCGACAGATAGAGAAAACATAATAATAAACAGGATCAAGTGTCGAAGTCTGGTACGTATTCAAAATCGCAGCAAATACGCAGGGGACCAGAGGATCTTGGACGTGAAACTACTGGTTACAATATAGGTACCGTAATACAGCCCCTTAATACCCACCTTTAATGATTCAAACACATTACAGCCGCAAGGGGACAAGTTTGGACTGTAGAGCGAATGTTCAAGTGTTTTCCAATGAAAATTTATTATCCGATTCCACTATCCTCTTGGAATTCCAAAAATATGACTATAAAAAGTTAGCCTGCTGACGAATTTTGGCTTTTACAAGACAGTCTGTTTCTGTTCTATACACACAAAGTGGTTAAAATGTAGACTCTCTGCTGACCACAAATCAGATTACGGTTCAAAAATCATCCCCCTCGGTTTGACACGGGTTCAAGTCTCCGAGAAATTTCACAATCTGATATATGCTCAGCAAACGTAGGCCCATCAGGCGCTGGTTTAAATAAAGAAATTTAAAGCCGTTTGCACAATTGTTCATGGCTAATAATGCCAATGCCAATAGTTTCAGTCATTACGAGCTCTGGAATCCGCCGATCTCTAAGAATGAAGAGATTGCGAATGTTCTTCAGCATTCGACTAGAGCGTGGGGGACGATAATGGTTAGATTTTGAACTTCATTGCTGTCATCACAAGACAACTTATCCCAGTTAAACACATTAGTTTGCGACCAATTGGTTATGCGATCGTGGGAAAACTACACTTATTTACAATACGTTGCGCAATGATAGTAGGTACTTCTGATTCATTCATGCTTACAGCTACTGGTGTGACGGTGACAGATGACGCAGTGCAGAACGTCTTCATTTTTGAACTACTTTGGTATATAGCAGGTATGTCTATTTAATAACGAGAAAGTGATTCCATCTCGTAAAGTAAGCAATTAGGGTATATGTGCATATGCGTTGACTTTGAACATGCTGTACTCAAACAGCGAGGATCTATGGCGTCCAGTTGATTGTGAATTTTTTGTTACGTATCGCAGCAACGGTAAGTTTAAAACTTGAACAACTCCCCAATTTGATTTGAAAAATTGGGCTAAGCACCACCAGAAGTTCTTGAAATGCTTGCTACGAGCTATGGGGATGGTTATAAGTCTCGCGTGCGTGTGTTTGAATGGCGCAAAAGATTTAACGAGGGATGTGAGATAGTTGTGGACACCATTTTGGGAATGGGTTCCAGAAGGCATACCAGTTAACCAGAATTATTACAAGGAAGTTTTGACAAAGCTAAGAAAAGGGGCATAGCACTTTCTGTGAAGCAGTTTTTGATCACAAGCATATTATTACACTTGAGTGTCCTCGATTGTCGCCCGACCTAGCACCGTTCGACTTTTGTCTTCTCCCAAAAGTTAAGTCAGTGCTTACAGGGATACGTTTTAAGTCAGCTGATGCTGTAAAGGAAAAAAAACGGCGCTGGTGTTGAAACAGTTAACAGAAATTGATATCCTCCACGCTTTCGACCAGTGAAAAACAATAATGCAGCGATGTATAAGTGCAAATGAAGGGGAGAAACATTAAAATTGTAACGCATATAAATAAAGTTGAATTATTTAATCTTTTTTATTTTATTTAGTAGATCTTCTAGATGTTTATCTCCTTACAAGCCACAAAAATACGACTTAACTAATTCAAAAAATCTGCAAACTCGCTGTAACTTGTGAACATAATCATATTATATATGGCTTTACATTCCTTACGGAATCCTAGCCGCTCCTAAAGAGCTCTTCAGACGAGGCATTCTAAATGTTAGTGGTTCGTCACTCCGCTACCCATCCCCTTGTAGACTTCATAGGTTCCTTCTTGCTTCCTCGCAGATTTGCATCCACTGTCTCCTATCCTTCATTTTAGTTCCCCATCCCGTAATTCGCATCCTTCTGATGTCTTGTACAACTTGGTCCTCCCATCTTGCTTTTGGCTTTCCCCTAGCTCTGTTGGCGTGTGGCTTCCAGTTTGAATCCTCTTGTTCTCTATTTATATGCCCATACCATCTCATTCTTCGTGACTTCATTGTTCTGACCACATCTTCTCCTTCTAGAATATTATTTACCTCGAAGTTCATTAGCTGTCTATATGTTCCTTATTCTTCTTTTTGCAGTCCGAATATTTTCCTTATTACTTTCCTTTCTAATATTTTTAATTGTTGCTCGTCTCTATTTGTCAGGCACATTGTTTCTGCCGCGTACACAACCACCAACCACGATAAAATTCGTGCGTTGAGCTTTACGAGCAAGAAACACTCATTGCCAGCGAGACGCTAAAACAGTTGTCGAAGCCTTCTGCGCACTACTTATTTACGGTGGGTCACAGCCGGCCGTATACGTATAAAATTTATAGACAATCAAATTTGCATATCCGCCAAACGAAGGAGGATTCGTCCGTTCCGTTTTAAAAGCTCCGAGACCCGAGATGATTACGTACATCTGTTTGAAAGTCCACTATTTTGGAATACATACCTAAGCCAAGTATCGTTACCAAAGCGGCGCCAAGCGCGCACAAAACAACAAGTGCAATTATGCAAATCCTCTCCTTTTGGACGCGACGATAATAAGCAAAAAACAAACGGAACGAACGAACGGCGATGGCAGATGTTCGGAGATTTGATTGACTCGTAAAATTGCATAGAGACACCGTTGTTAGATAAAGGAATATTATTTCCACAGCAGTGCTCCTAAACATAATTTAAATACGCAAACGATCTCAGGACTTTTATTATGCAGATTTCTTTATAAAAGGCGTTGTGTATGTTGGACAACTTTGTTAGATTAATATGATTTTATTGTAGCATGTTTGTAGTCCAGAATTGTAATTAACAAGCTGCCGCGAAAATGTGTCACCCTCCTGCCTGAACCATTTCTCCCACCCATGGGCGTGGTTATCATTTTGATGAAGCGTTCAAGTTTATGGCTATGGCTGTATTCGTCTGAGATTGTTTGTTTATTGTCCTTCGTAAGTTATAAAATATCGCTTCACCTAGTACTTATTTTTATTGATATTACATTATTAATCTTTGTATATGTACAATTTGTAGTCATAATTTATTTTTTGAGTGTGTATAATTTCATTTTTTAACATTTCTTTATTTCTGTCAGAATTATATTTTGCAGTACCGCGCACATGTTCATTTTTTTTAAATATGTGCGTTGATTTTAGTAATTAGTTGTATCCTTGTATATAATTTTCACAATATAAGGTGTTATGTACCCTCTCACCACCTCTTGATCTTATATTATCGTTGGAGAATTTGTCTGCACTACGTGTACGCGACCATTGAATGTTTTGATTTAAGAATGTAGTAGCGGTTGCAAATTGAACGTTTAAAGTGAAGTGTCCCCACCTATCGTCCATTTTTCAAATACATTGTAAAATCATAATACATTCTCACACATGACACAACATAAAACACACCGGTTTTTGGAAGATTTCTGCAAATTAACTACACGAGAAACCAGCCCCGAAAATTACCACCAATATAGTTTTCCATCGGGCGAAGTTGGCACTGAAGCAACTGAAGGCAGTCAGTAGGCGGTGACGAGAGTACGACGGGATTCATCTAGACGCCGGCAAAGCAAAACATCGTATGCGTACGGCACTGCGGAGCGTTACTACACGACGGAAAAAGAAAAACAAAAGGATGTCAAGTAATAATTTTTGAGACATGTCAGTCAACAAATACAAGTAGTCAATTTAAATCATAGTAAATGGTGAATTAAAAGAATCTACCCAAATAAAAGAAGGTTGGAGTTAGAAGTATTGGTGGTTGCAGTAAAAGGAAGGGGCGAAGGAAGTCTGAAGAAAGAGAAGAGTTGGAACACTATACACATACACACAATAAAGTATTCAAGGTATTTATAAAATTAATTTTGAGATATTGTCAAAATTCCTGTAGTTCTATTACATAGTAACCGTCTTCAAAATTCTAAATTCATATCCATTGTTGAGATTTAAACATTTATAACTAAACTAATCAATTTTAATATCAATAGTCTTGTTAAATTTCGAAAAGTTGCCTGGTTCCATCCATCAGATGTAACAAACGAACCCAGTTGTCATAACAATATTTAAATCCTTTATGCGTTAATGTCAACTTCTGACGTTAGTGCTACATAAAAGTCAATTTTGAAACATAGCAAAGGTTACATTTAAGAGGCAGTTACTCATTATTTAAAATTACATAAAAGACTTATGGACTGCGCTGTATAGAATAACTGTAGTCCAATGTGGGGTAATAGCCTAGTATTGGATATTTAGCAATAAATCTAATGCTTAATGAATTAATTTATCTTGAATTCAGAAGGGTGTTATTTATATTTCGTGTCTTAGTTATGCCGTATTTTTGTTAAAAAGCTGTATCATAGATGCAACGCAACAGATGCATATTGTCTCAGTTCATGGTTGAATTTAAAGCGTTCTGCGCGGAGAAGTAAGGATCAGTATTACGTTATCGAAGAGGTGTAACTGATCGATGCCACGCCTGCTGTCTGCCGTTTAGTAAATACAATTGAATTGGATGCAGGAAAGTAAAACATAAAATATCTAGGAAGAATTCGTAATACAAAGGCCTTCATATTTGACAATTTGTTTTCTTCATAATTGGATTCATTACATAATAACAAAAGTATCTAAATTTATTAGATTAACAACTTTGCAAAGCTAACTTACCACAAGAATGTAGATTTTGTTGAAAATATTGCATGGCACTTTGGAGTATTTCCGATGTTGAGGTAGGCGGGTGAATGCCACAGATTTGCCCTTGTCGCTAAATTATGCAAAGAAAAGCTAAAGATCGATTTGCATACCAACGACATTGATGTATCACACAGATTGAAAAATAAGGAAAACGGTACAAGACCTTTAATTGTGCAATTTATGTCCCGTGCCATGAAAAAGAAAATTTTCAGTGTAAAATCTAAGTTAAAGGGCCCCTCCCGGTACCCTTCAGTGGATTAAATCAACACTGCTACCCTCTACGGCGAGGAGAGGCAGTAACAAGCCATAAACTTCACACACACACACGATACACACGTACACAAACCTAATGTAGAGTGATACAATAGGCCTCAAGGCCGCAGTGTTAAGTCTCTGCATTAGGATACAAACAAACAAACAAAAAAAAAGTTAAAGGGTTCTTCAATTGTAATAAGAGAAGAAGGCTCCCTCATTAAGGAACTTAATAAGATGGTGCAACCTAGGTCCGTGTGGTTAAGTGACGGTAACATCTTTTGCAAATTAAATGGTGTCAAGTATAAAATAAAATAAGGTCATGACATTATGAAGTTGCAGAGCACGCACACAGAGTGAGTCCACCTATCTAATGCTATCGCTTGGTCATTCGACACGGAAAATCCTTTACGGCAGAAGAACTATCAGTTTCTTGTTTCGGCTTTTTGCCTGCGCTTTGTTTACTTTGTTCGCTTTAAATATTTGTACTAATAGAATAAATTTTTATTTACGTTTATATAATATACACCTATTTGTTGTACTATTTACGGTTTTACTGAATACAATCTCAGATTATAGCATTTTTAAGAGAAAAAATTTACTGTATTTACTTGAATTCTGTGTTGCAATTTGTGGACAAGTATACATACCAGTTCACGATTTGTAGAGAAAAACTCGTAAACGTACACTTTTCATACACTTTGAAAACGTTAAACAAAACTTCACTTCTCCAATGAACTTTTCACCAGGCAGTATGAATCAAAATGAACTTCTACTTTCTAGGACTTAAATACAACTGGGGACAAAAGAGGGTAATTATTGTGGATTACTAGTAACTAGTTAATCCCCATTAAGCAAATTACTCTATTTACATATTGCAAATTTGTATTTTTGTCGGACTTTTCTAAAATTATTAGAAAACTCTATAATTGGAACTTCCTTTAACATCGAACAAATCTGGCTTCTTTTAAAAGTTAGTGGGAAGCGTGTTGCTGTGGGCGCTGTCTATAATCCACTACACTCAGATTATAAACCTTTTTTGAGTGAGCTGGAGGACTCTCTCGTTCAGTGTCATTTGGTGGCTGAGGAGGTGCACTGCTGCGGGGATTTCAATATTGATTTGTTCAAAATTGACGGTCCATCCACGGTGTACTTCAATTCTTTTTTGGAGGGGTTGGACTTTAGGCAGATTATTTCTATGCCTACTAGAGTCACGCTAACATCCATATCCCTCTTTTACCTTATCCTAGATAGATTCTGAATTGACTGCCACCTGTCGGATCATGATTATATTTTCTGCGACATAGCCTGCAACAGGCCGGAGCCAGCTGTAGCTTTCCACACTTTTCCTGAGTATAAAAACATTAATCTAACTGATTTTCTCTTAGACCTTGATCGTATTGTTTTCAATTTGTTGATATTTTTACGTAATACAGAGGAGAAAGTCTCCTACTTCAACTCATGCATTTTGCAATTAAACACACTGTTCGGATTACTCCTCCCGCACAAGTATTAATTAATTCGGGACGACACGTGTTTCGGGAATACG
>JARFOC010001806.1:0-11492 GCA_031763485.1 Osmoderma eremita
GTCATTTGTCACAGGCTTATTTTTTCTTCGGATTCATAACAAACACAAAATTTAGCAACTTTGCCAAATTTAAACCTGCCCTCTATCTCCGATAATAAGCGAGATCCCCATGGTGAGGGTCGAAAATGAATCAGCCTGTATACTTGATTGTAGTAACGTTTTTCCATTTAAAAATTTTGTCAAGTTCCCTATTGAATTGTAAGCTCTTTCTATTCCACGTAACGTTGCCAATACCTGGATAAATATCCAAAAACTGGAATATTTTAATAAAAACAAAGGTTGATAACAAATTATGAAATAAAATATATATACATACAACATTAAACGGGTATTTGGGTAATTTGTGTGATTTTTCCAAATGATATTGGAATTTTCTACTGTAAGATTGTCAACACAGATTTCGTTAATCAATACTTTGAATATTTCCCATGTCGCATGTTGAAACAAAGCCAATAAAACTAGAAACCACTAAAAATGAACACAGGTTATGGGAATATTCAGAGAAATATGATAAGGATAGTTGTACAATATCTATCTAAAGGAGGGTTCGCACCAATAAATATTTGCGTCGCCTTTGGCATAAATATTTTCGTGACTATTATATTAATGAAAAGCTGTGTGCGCGTCAAACTTTTTATCAATTTCCAGACAAGACACAGAACGTGAATATTTGTTGGTGTGGACCCGGCTTAAAACAACAGGAAATACTATAAAACTACAAAATCCCCAATATTATGTTTCCATAGTTTCTAACGTTAATATTTGTGATTTCTCGATTTATAGGGCGTTATATTTATTACACTGTGCTATCATTTAAAAGTGAACTAGATTTGGTTGATTATATACAGCGCGCACCTAAAGTATGGAATAAATATCCACTCGTTGAAGCCTCGATTCTGCACAACACTAGTTATCATGTTTTTTATTTGTATTTCTATACTTGGCCATTAACTTTCAAAATAAACTAACAGACGTTTTCACGTATCGGGGCACAAAAAAGTACTATTCGCACCCTTATTTTTATTATTGTTTTTTTTTCTTTCTAATGAATGCATCTAACCCGAATAAACATTTTTATTTTGGCTTAAATTCCTACGTGAGTCTGGATTTTCTTATTGGTTCATACTAGTTTCTAACTTGTCTTGCTCTGTTGGCCCTCTCTCTTGCCCCTTTTGGGTCGTCACACTAAAGTTGGTTATTAAATAACTTGAAGCACTTCATCACGGGAATGTTTGTGGAGCCTCCCCTCATAACTCCTGCAAACTTTCCTCTTTGACTGTCCTCACCTAAAGCTCTACCTAAAGATCTACATTCTGGTCACCCCAAGCAGCGTAGACGATATTCCTTAGCACTTTGCTTTGAAAGTTTATGAATACGCTTCTTGATACGAAAAACTGAATGATGTCCTTAACAGGTGGACATCCAAAGAAATATTTTCCGCTATAAGTAAATTTATTTCTGGTCAGACTTATTAATATTTGTTTATGACTTTTTTTATTATACGTTATTCAGAACACACAACGCTGTTATTAATTATTGACACATCTAAGCCCTATACTCCAAAAAATTAAACCAGCATCCCTTTTAACACCATAAAAAGACTACAACAGGGTATAACGAAAATCGAAATAACAGGGCAGCGATAGCTCAGTTCTCTACTCTACACAACTTGTTTATTCAGCGTGACCTCTCTACATCCCTCCATTGGGAGTAATTTAAAAGGTACGCTTTGTCATGTATCGGACTATTGAGCAACTCTATTTAATTAACGAGCTGCATGTGTCAGACCCCGTGTTCATTCCTTCATTTGTCAGATCGGCGCGAGAGAAATGGAATTTGGCTTGACACATGTACGCAGATATTTTTCGACTGTCGCGATAAATGATGTTTTCCCTGCTATACAAATTACGTTATCGTGGTGTTATTCAACTTCCGCAGCTTTATAGTTATGAAAAAAGTATATAATGTTCATATCTGGATGATGAATTTTCGGATCCCTTCATTTCAACAAATAAACGCATTTTTTTAAAGAGAGTTATGTGTGAGTGTAGAAAAAAATAATAAATTGTGTTATCTACATAGGTTTTATTAGCTTTTTTTCAAAAAAATATTGCTATGAGCTAGGTATATGTTATATTTATCGTCCAGTTTAGTACCTTTTTTTAGCGATAGTCGTCGGAAATACTTCAGCCTATTGGCTTTTTGTATTATATCTTCCATTTCTTTACATCTATGATTTATACCAGCTATAGCGAAATCTATACAGGTCCTTGGCTGATTGGTCTATATAATCGTCTGGGTTTATTTTTGACTTCCCAAAGATTGCCAGTCGTCTTGGATATAAAATCTCGCATTCATACAGGATGGGATGTGCAGTCTGTACTAATCTCTTTACACAGTCTTCCGTTTAAGTCTGCGGTGTAATCCCCAATTTTCTATAGGTGTTCTTTGGGTCCACAATGTCCCGTTAGCAGACCTACTACTGTACAAAGATGATTTTAACTAAGATTTAGTAGTTCGTAGTAGTTTATTGATGGCACCTTAGATGATTATACCTGGTTACATTATTCCAATGTTCTTTCGTTTTAAAACACTCCCAGGGTAAGTTCTGGGTTGAATGATCTAGCAGTACAAAAATGAATTTATCATAAAATTAAATAACAAATCACCCACAACAAAACAGACCGTATATCACTGTATGGCAGTAAGTTAATAAATTATTTTGTGCTTTCCTTATTTATATAATGTACAAATTTTCTTATAATGCCTATTACCTCCGTTTTGAGAAAAATGTCGTTCCAAAACGTAAAACTCTAAGGAGGAATTTTAAATATTAACAAGCACTTCTCGCTTTGCCGGCTCATAACCAAATTTAAAACTTTCGGCTCCCTGTTGTAGGATGTGGGTTTCAGGCATTGGATAGTCCTTTAATATAGAACGAAAACAGTATCTACCCCTGGGGATTTTCTTTCGTATATAGCTTTTACAATATTTACTCCATATAACCAACATCGACCCGGAAATTCAATAACAGGCAGAGCTGGTAGAATTGAAAATCTTTTATAGTGATTGAAATACAGTAGCTGTCGCTTTTCTTGGGTGCTTCAGGTGTTATAAAAGGAAATTGATATATTTGATTAGTAGTGAAACAATTTTTTAAGTAAATTTTGTCTTCTGTTTTCAGTGGTTATATAGATTTTGCAATTGTTTCGTATATAATTTGATTCAACTTTTCTTATGCTGCCAAGTATGCTTCTTGTAGAAATGGTGATATAATGAAATGTAAGGAAGGTTTCGTTTTACTCTATCGAATGAACTTAAAGTCACATACGTAATTCCACATTTTATGAAATAATAAATAACTAAAATAGAAATGTGTATTCAAATCCCAAATCAATGTTAAAAGAGTGAACCTGCATTAACAATGCAAGCATTTGTTTTTCTTTTCATATTTTTCCATTGCTATTCTGTAATATCTTGCACGGTTAGCGAAATGGCAAATTTAAATTCATCTCCTGTATTTAACCGATTCCAATAAATTTTAATTTTTAAATATCCAAATAAAACGTAATCAAGAGGTGTCAAAAATCATCATCGTTATCATATTGGAATAATTCTTCCTGTAGTTCCTGATTATCGAGCTGATTGACAAATCCCATTAAATTATCCTTATAAGCTGTAGCATATTCTTGGAAAAAAAACAGGACCAGTTGTTCCACGTTGGGACATTGGGATGCACACTCTTATTTTCGCAGGATGTAATTGTGTTTCGTGTGCAACATGAGGATTTCCTGTCGCTCAAGTGCGATAGTTTTGCGAATTTATATATCTGAATAAATGAAACCATACCTCATCAGAAGAATGTTATATTTAATAGATTATTGTCTCTTCAATTATCGTTAAGCTAAGTATTCTACTGTTGTCGCACTGAACTTCCATATCAGGGTATTGATGTATATATTACCACTCCCCATTCTCATTTTTTTATTATTTTCTATACAAAAATATGTTTCCAAAAGGAATTTTTCAGGAAGACATTCCACAACTTAGCCTATAAAAACCAGAGATTTAGTTAAATTCCATGACTAACTGAGTATTGTACTAGTACCTTCATGACATGATAATAATAATTATAATATAATTCTCGTACTGTCCAATACTCGAACCGTATTTTGAATTGTCGCAATGTTTGGTATAGGCCTATTTGAAAATTTTATTGCAAATAAATATCACCAGCGACTTTTTCCGAATTGTCGAATAATATAATTCTATCATATGTACTTTTTCTTCAACAGTAGAGTGTTCTTATTTCTATTCCTTGTTTTTTTCAATTAGAACTTTGCATTTTGAATTAAGCATAATGGGATATATCAACATTCTCAATGCTAATCATGATAAATCAAACTAATATATAAAAAGCGTTCATAGGCCATCTAGGGCAATTTTTTCCCCTTATGGGAGCCGTCTGACGTAAGCCTCAGGAAACACTTCAGCCTCTTGGTTTTTTGTATTTATCTCCCATGTTTGAACCCATGCGTGGTATACTATACCACCCATTCCCAGATCCTAGTGCTCTGTACAGGTCCTTGGCCAGTTAAAAGGATAAAGTCTGTGAGTGGGGAGGGGGCCGTAGGCGCACGCATTTGGGCCACCTATATTGGGCCCTTTGTGCTACCTCCTCCGTGTGTACGGTGTGTGTGGCTTGTTACTGCGTCTCTTCGCCGTGAGAGGGCAGCAGTGCCGATTTTTGTCCTAGCACTGAAGGATACCGGGACAGGTACCAATAACCGGCTGCAGCCGACTTTTTTTTTAATCAATTGCCGATCGAACCATCAACATCCAGGACGGATGCCTAGCCCTCTTACCACTGCGCTATGTTCTGGGTTCATTTTTGGCTTCCCAACGATTGTCTGTGTTCTAGGGTCCAAGGCCTTGCATTCACATCCCCCAATTTTCTGTAGGTGTCCTTTCTGTGCGCAATGCCCTGCCAGGATTTAATAGTTCGTCAACCTTCTTTACTGATGCCTCCGTAATAAAGATTTTGCCATGACTTTGCCTGGTTTTAGTTTTTTAGAGCCATAGTTTAGTAATCTTTCTTCAATCTTCGCCTATCTTTTTCCTCCTGTTCGTTACTTCTTGCAACCCCACACCATGGCTGTTTCCATGGCGTTTCTCGCGAATTTTTTCGCTCGGCCTTAGCTACACGATTTAATGTTAAAAAATCTGCAACAGGAGAAAAACAGTAAATTTTATTTAAAAAGGAACAAATTACGTTTTGTTTATAACAAAAAATTGTTTAATAAAATTAAGGAACATACCTTGATGTTGATTCGTGACAAAAAACGGACGAAATCAAGTTTCTTCTGTCTCCTACTAATATTTTCTGGTCCATTCTACTCTTTTTTCCCGACGCGCTGTGATTGGGTACGGCCTCTTCCGAGCTATAAGACTGTGTAAGTTAGCAGGCTTCAAACTGTCGGATCCAAAATTCGCACCTAACTCCTTTTGAGATTTTTTTTCAGCCTCTAAAATATTTCTAAAAACCCATCGTTCGTAGAGTCTTTTTCTGTTTCTCCTTTGATTTCGGTTTATTTTATATTACACCTGCTCTCGTTTCTTGGGTATTGCTGCAAATAGTATAGTATTACCTTAAACACACTTATTAGATCACTCCTCACTTCTTCTGAATAAGGCTGAACTAGTATTTAGTTAAATTTCGATAAGATGTGCCGTAACAGACAACACGACAGTAAAGATCACAAGGCCGCAGTTCTAGTACTATAGTAAACACGATATCTCGGATCACTCCTCTACCTCACAATAAATTGATTAATTCGCGATACCGCGACCGTATGACCGAATAGCAATGGGTATCGAAGTGTTTCGAATTAATCAATTTATCTGTTGGGCTCTGTAATCAAATAGGCAATGACAGTATTAATAATATATAACAAAACAGTGTAATTTACAACTACACACTAAAAAGCGATAATATAATTTAACTACAAGCATAAATCATGTAAAACTGTACAAAGGAATAGAATCCAAAAAATATATTCATTTATCTATCCTAGTAAATGTTCAAAAATGTTGTTTTGGTTTTATTGACATTTTGTATGTACCTCCATCACATTTCGATACCATTGTTTATACACTGTTTTTTACAACACCCCATAAGTAATAATCTACAAGGGCAAATCAGTGGATCGTGCAGATCAATGAATTGGTGTGTTACTTCCTATCAGGGTAAGGGTAATTGAAAAATTTGATTTGGGAGTTTAAAATTTAATTCGTTGCCGAATTTTATTTTTCCAGAATTTAAAGTAAAATTCGATTCGGGAATTTATTGGGAACGACTTGTTCAGGAAATGAACTCAAAAATTTTAATATACCATTTTATTATGCTTTTATTACTCAGATAATATGAAAAAAATATTTTTCATTTTTTCTTCGCATTAAATATATTAGCGTAATTGTAATTTAAAATTAAAATGTAATAAAATAAGAGGTGTAATATATACAGGGCGGGTAAGAAAAAAATAAAATAAAGTATATGCAAGGGAACAAAAAGGATATAAAATAGACTATAATAAATTATATACGGGACGGACAAATTAAAATAAAATTGCATAATATTAAAGATAAAATATGCATAGGGTGGGGAAATAAAATTAAATAAAAAAATAAAAAAGGGGCTCTGCTTAAAAAAAAATAAAAAGTTATAAAATTAAATTAAAAAAAAATCTTTGACATTTTTAAGGAGGCCCTCCTTGAAAATGTTAAAGATTTGAAAATGTGAAAAAGAAAATATAAAAAAGGACCCCCCGTAGGTCTTACGAATGTTTGAAAAAAATATGTTAAAAAAGGGAGGCCCCTTGAAAATGTAATAGTTTTAGAAATGTTTGTAGAAAATAATGAAAATGTAATTCGAGAAGAGCCCCCTTGAATTCCCAAACATGCTTACAATATAATACAAATATAATTGGAGGAAGCCCTTACATTATTTGTTGATTATTTATTTTTATAATGGATAATTGTTTTTTTAAAGATTCTATTTTAAAAAATATTAAATTTTTTTTTATTTAAAATTTTAAATTGTAGCACGGCCCACATTCTAAAATTACATACTTCAACACTTTTAGCCACAACATTAAAATGTGTAATAATTAAAAAAATTAAAATCAAACACCTACATATGTGCATGTGTATCTATAAAACGGAAACAGGTATTTCTAATGTGTAAGATTGGTTATCGAAAAAAATGGTTCTTTTGGATACCTATTGAATGGAAAAGAATCATAAGTGGAGATGATTCCTCCAAGGAATAATTTAAATACGTTTGGTTCGCTTAATGAAATTCACTCGTGAATTAAATTTTTTGATTCGCGAGCCAAATTGTTCTACACCCTGCTTCCTATACAAAAGTGTTGTTTATTTGGTGCTGGACGTTTACTTTTGATACGATGTATGTATATTTATGATCATCACAAAAACTAATCTATTGCAATCAACCAAATAATTCAACCTTCTACTGATATAGAACGCCCATTTTGGAAATAAATGCTTAAAATCACACCGAATCCCTATCCAAATGCGTTAATTCACGGCGATGTTAATCACGATCGGGTCAGCGATAAAAACCCATTCTGAAGCGCCCCTGTACACACGACATCATTTCCTCGAGTTGTAATTCACATTTAATTGCGTCCGTTGGACATTTGGATCCCGTCGTGTAGTATAGTATTGGTCGTTTTTGCCACTCAGATTGAGACAAATATCGTTGGGAATTCAACGGTTCACGCGATTGGTGGAAACTAAGCGTTTTTCCCTCGTAAACAGCTTCTGAGATAAAATCTTGTGTTGACGAACGCCCAGAAAATGTCACGCACGCAACCCTCCGATTTTATTTGTGACGTAATGACTAAGCACCTCCGGCCGTAATAATACATTCATGAAGCGTTTGCTTGGACTTATTTGCAATTTTCCAACGTGATCACGTAATACGCACACTCCTCTTTATTGCACGCATAAAATTGTTTGTATTTTTAGTTTAGTAAAAGAGTTCAAGGTTTGTTGTATTTTTTTTTGTGTTTGAACTACATTCCACAGCTCTAGTTTTTTCTATAACAATAGTTATTAAGAAATGATTTTATAATTTATTTATATTTTTATCATTTTATATATACAGTGTATTTCCTAACTTTAAAATTTTAACGACATATCCAATTTTAAATAGTAATAAATACACTGTTCGCATTACTTCTCCCGCACAAAATATTAATTAATTCGGGAGAATACGTGTCCCGAGTCAATTAAGATTTTGTGCGGGAGGAGTAAACGAACAGTGTGTTTATTGCTCTTTCCCACAGTCCTTGCAGTCTTTAGTTTGAATTACAAGTACATTTTTTAAATATGTGATAAAAGTCGAATAGAAAACAAAATAGAAACTGTTTAAGTTGTAATAATTGGAAATAATTAACCAGGCTCTAGTATCTGTTTGACTGTAATAAAGTAAACTGACAACAACAAGGTGCAAAGTTCGTTTTACATTTTAATACTGGGATAAGGGCACTCGTGTAGGGTTTATCTTTACCCTGTGTGACCTGAGTGAATAACGCTGAATGAGAGTGTTATTAAAGTGTTGATTTATTAGTTATTTTAATAAACATAGCGGATGTGTACAGTAACGAAGAATTAATGGGCATGGTTTTAGCGAACGGAGAGGTAGGGCAAAACTCATTAGCGACTTCTCATCTGTATGCCCAACGATTTCCCAATAGGTTTCCTGATGAGGCAGATTCATCCGCAACCTATTTTAAATACCGAGTAAGCAATGTTGAACATTGTGGGGAGAATCCGCCAATAAGCATTAGACAGCGCGCCCATTCAAGATTACAAAGCACGATGGGCGGAACATCTGGAGAGGTTACAGGACAGTCGGCTACCGAAGCTGGCAATGGCGTATAGGCCTAGAGGGAGAAGAGACGTGGGAAGACCTAGGACGAGGTGGAAGGCTAGGACGGAACAAGCCGCACGGCCTAATCCATGAAGATGATGATGATGATCATGAATTCCGTGAAGGCATTACAACGGCTCTCGATAATCTTCGTGCGTCTTCGTGAACAGGAGGAAGGAGGAATATCTGAATTAGTGCCTCGAAATTAGTTTCGATGGCCTCAAACTTATTTGCAAGTCAATGAACAAAACTTTCACAATACACCATAAGTAATCGATAAAACGCCATTACGGGCCCATGTCTTTTATTACTGAAATCACTATACTAGCAAAGGCAATAGAGGGGAGTGTAAGCATTAAAGACGGGCCCAAGTTTCTGCCTACCAGGGGTGGTCAGCGTCCTTCCGGATGCCACACCCACCTTCATCGCTGATGCGTCGCCGATCTCGTGGCGAATCGTCCCAATCGCTTGCATGCGTCACGAGATACCCCCTCTAGGGGACACCGACCAGGACACAAGCCACCAAGCCCAATGCTATAGGGCCGATAATGCAGTACACTTCTCGCCCGAACGTACATGAACTGTCAGTTCCGCTAGTGCCTGCATATATTGTGATTCCAGGAACCGCTTAACCATGACGTTACATAAGAAACATCAAAAGTGCCAAAATAATTAACCGATGAAATTCCATTACTAGCCCATGATTTTTATTACTGTTATCACCATAGAAAAGCAACGGAGGATTCGCGTTTCTGCCTACCAGGCGTCGTCAGCGTCCTTCCGCATGCCTAATCCACCTTGATCGCTGATTCGTCGCCAATCGGGTTGCGAATGGTCCAAATCGATTGCATGCGTTACAGCATTCCTCATCTAGTGGTCACTAGTCAAGACACAAGCCACGGGCCATGGCACTTTTGATGTTTATTAGTAGAGTGAAGTTAGTGGTATGGTATAAACGTTAACAATATTCACCTCGTTTTCTGGTGGACTTTTATTACATTTTTTTTTAAGAAATCGAATTCTTATTTAAAAGTATATAAGTATGTGGTTAGCATTGTTCGGATAAGTCGTGCAACAGCCTGTATAATAATAACTACATCAATTGATTAGATACAATACTTACTAAGCAAAGCTAACACAAAAATATTTTTGGGCATAATATAATTTTGATACCAACTGATGTAACGACTAAAGCTAGAAAAATATCGGCTTTGTAGTACTTCACATTGAGTGATTATTCTCCTAGCCTGTTTGGAGTGTTATATTTATACTTTCTTCCTGAAATGAAATAAATGACATTAGAATACTTCTTATGCTATAATAATGCATATTTTTATAATGGATCTTCGCGGTTAATGCATTGAAATGCTTGGATATCTCTAATATGTTTATGATGTTGCCAATCCTTTGACATCCAAACCATTATTTCACAAGTAAATTATCTTCTGAAATCTTACCTTCTGGTCCTATCAATTGGTTTGATTAACACATATCTTTTGGGCATTATCTAATTGTATCTAGTCATCTTTCGGAACTTATTAACCTACAAAAAAATCGAAGATAAATTACACCTAAAAGCAAGTTCTACATTGCATATTTATATCTTATTTCTGCTGTCCACAAGTGTCGCAAAAAAATTAAAGTTGAGCGACAATATAGGAAATTTGAGGTGCAATCGAGGAATTTTGGAGGAGCGTAGAGACCGAACCAGAGGGTGTGCACAGTTGAAATTTTCAGCGTGTGCTGAGCATATATGGCTAACTATGCCCGCAAAGTTTCACGCGATTCTGCTGTCCGCAAGTGTCGCAAAAAATTTAAAGTTGGGCGACAATATAGGAAATTTGAGGTGCAATCGAGGAATTTTGGAGGAGCGTAGAGACCGAACCAGAGGGTTTGAAGAGGAACAAATATAGTAACATCATTATTAATTTTGTAGAAAGCTTATCAAGCACTAGTTTGTAAGCATGTCAGAATTATTTGGTTTGGTTTACACGTAATACAAAAACAACTTATTATATATATATAACTAAGTATGTACAGTCAATTACAGAATTCATGTCTCCCTAATAGATCGAAGTGAGCAAATGGTATATACCTATCCCTGATTTCATTAAGAGGCAGTGAACGAGGAAGTATGACTTATTTGTAGTTTAAAGGGGATATGCTATTCCCTTATCCTATTTTATTGGGGAGAATTCTGTATTTAACGGTACTGTATACCGAGTGAACATTTAATAATGTTGATAGTTGCGTTCTAAGAGCAGGATTTTTCTCGGAGTGCTACGCCTGACATTATTTTTTCCTTTGTGGCTTTCTGCTGAGGACGGCAGTTGCCGAAATAGTTCTTTACTCAACAAGGTGGTAGGGGTATTTTTAACTTAAATTTAATAGTTGGTAGGATGATGAAGTGCCGTAGTGGTCTAGTGGGTTGGTTGCTAGACTACTAATTTGAAGGGCCCGGTTTCGATTCCCGGCCGGCGCCAATAACATCGATGGCGTTTTTACGGCCACGGCTCGACTCAGGCTGTAAAAATGA
>JARFOC010001817.1:0-11490 GCA_031763485.1 Osmoderma eremita
TCCCCGCTAACATTTTCTAGTACATTTCTGAACTATAAAATAGCAGGGTTAACATGAAATTGTATTGTATCATTAATGTGCGCGCTCATTTGACGCATGCGCAGCGACGCAGGTGCTAAAGCTTTTTAGTGTCGTCTTTACTTTCGATCGGTTCTGTTCCACATTGGTTAACCAATTGTGTGCAATCAAAAACGTCGCCGCCATATTCGCCTAACAGTTGTTTCAGTTGTCAAACACCTGTCAAAACGACGTTGTAAATCATATTATACATAACCTCATTTATGGTTGCGTTCACAATTTGGCCAATATGCTACGTTCAAAGCACGCTCAAAATGAATAAAAGTGAAATTTTCTATTGTAATTTAGAGTCACTACCTCACTCCCCCGAATAAAAAAACGAACTATAGCTATTTTTAAGACGAAGTAAATATCCCTGAGTAAGAAATTAGCATTACACAACCTTTTTCTATTTTTTTCTTTCTTTCCGTGATTAGGTAATTTAGGGGAATCTGTATCTATAAAAAAGAAATATATGCATTTCCGTGAAAATATTTACTATGTGCATGTGTGCAGACTTTCAGTATTTGCTCCGAAACAAGAATTGTTTGAACGATTCTAGAACGGTTAAGAATCGGTTCAAGCGAGAAGAAAAACACGGAAATGTTCCAAAAATACAGAGACGAATTTCTGAACACACTCCTTTGATAGCGAATTTTGCTGCTACTTTCAACCAATAAGAATTCACTATCTAATAGGAGATGTGCCCACAAAATCGTCTTTCGTCTACGCAGAGGTTTAATATGATTGTCATGTTTGAAATTTGCAGCAACATTGTCCTCCATTGTCTTACCTGATATACATATATTTGTTTGTCTTTTTCTTTGTAATTTAGTTCAACTTCAGGCATAACAATCATTTTTGCTCTCTTGGTATTATAGTTCGAGAAGAAATGCGAACATTGCAAGATTGAACCGTTTCAAACGTGAAAAAAAAACAATCCTTATATAGTACTACATAAGCGACGTAGATAACTGTTGTAAATTAAGTTGGCTGCATTGTCAGTCACGTGGTTTTAAAGATTTATGACCGCATGTATTTTAAGATATCTCCACTTTAAGAATATTGATTTGGTTATATTTTATTCAAATCAGATTTTTAAACAAATAAAGACTTTGTTGTAAAAACATAATTCAATATACACTAAATGCAAATGACAAGTGCCTGCTTTGAAAATTAGTGTAATTTAACACATCATTTGTTTCAAACAAATGCTAATTATTGCAGCATGATGCGAGATTCTTTTTCTTAATAAATACAACACGTGAAGAAATTCGTCAATTCAAATGCGAATATACGGAGAGAACAAATCCCAAATTGGTCACACTTCTTGTGTTACTAACCTGGATATGCACGCTAATGACATTATTATTGCCAACCCATACTGCAAACTAACAAAATCAACCTTAAAACAAAAAAAATTCTGAATTGACGAGTCACGTGATTCTCGGGCTTTGCTTGCACGATATGTAGCTTTAAAAATACATAAAATAATTTACCTTGAGCAATGAGAAAAAAATCACACGAATATATGTTTTAATCATAAACTATACGTCTTCGTATTCTACCACCGTAAAAGAAGTAAAACATAAGATTCACCAAATTTTCGAATCTGCATTTTTTTTTACGAAGGTTTTTTTGCATATTTAAGAAGTGTCTTCGCATTTTGCTAATCCCACTATCATCCATAGTAATAAAATACATTCTGTCTAATGTTTCCGGAACGATTATGATAATCAATCTAAGGCGACCGTTTCGACAACGTTCGCTTCGGAAGTTTGCATTTGTGCTTCGGGGGTTTCCTCGATGTCCAACTTGTTCAGCGAGTCTATAACGGTGACGTAGTAATGTAAAGTTTTACTACGGAATATACTGTAAGAATTATCGAAGGTGACTGTGTCTGCAAACATAAAAGAAAACAAATTTAAAATACCTGACTTGACATATGTTGTATTTGACGTATCTTTTGACACATTTAACAAATAAATGTCAGATTGTTGAGTCGAAACATTTTTACATTTGTTATTTTGACAGTGACTACGTCAAATGTCAAAATCTGACAGAGGTCAATTTGTTAGAAATATATAATTTTAAACGTAGATTGCAAAAAAAATGAAATTAAGTGTATCCAGCGTATAGAATTCACAAATATCTATTTAAAGTGTGGCAATGCTGTCCAAACTTAAGGTCGCGACGTTGTCACATCCACAATGCACCTTCATCTTTACTTTTCCATTGTTTTGATTATTTTCAACCAAGACTAATAATAATAAGAATGAAAAAGAAACGATTATGACATACGTCAAAATTTGACGAAAAAGAATCAAACTAACATATCAGAATTTTGACAAATAAATGACAGATCGTATAAATTACCCAAGCAGCAAAAATCAGATTTGCCGCAATTATTTTTTGTAACTTTAATATTAAAGCATGAAATTACCTACAATTTTGTATTACACCAATGGATATTTTAATATCTTTAAGTTGAAGTTACTAAAAATAATTGCGGCAAATTTGAATTGTGCTGCTTGGGTAAGTCATTTTAATATTATTATGACATAAAGGCTGCCAATTGGGGTACAAATAACAGATTGTTTTGATTGAAACTTTTTTACATTTACGTAATATTCTAAAACTACTTGTCAAAAAAATAAACTTAATGTGTCCCATGTCAATTTTGACAATAGATTGACAAATAAAATAGGACAAATTTTATCAATTGAGGCATTTTACACCATTTTAATATTATTCCATTATAATTTAAGATAATAAATATAATAAATGTGATCTTCTAATCTTGCATTTATTGAAGATCGTCACAACAATAGTTACAGTACACAAATCTGGTATAAATATAACGGCACTACTTTTAGTAAACACGTCCACACACCAACCTCATACAATACTCCACATCCAATGAAAAATCTCCATTCCATCCAACCTGTTAAATCCTTTTCCTTTAAAATTCTTAATATAAAAATCTAAATTTCACATATGACAAAGTGAATTAATTCAGACATTTCTACGTCATATTGCATTTCTTTTACAACCATTTCATCTGTCAAAAATCCCGAAAAGATAAAGAAATTCATTTGACATAAGACATTAAAATGTTTAAAATGACAGATTCTGTCACAACATCCGTAATATATATAATTTTACGTCGAGTTTTAAACTTTTCATAGAAATATTGTAGCTGCATTAATAAAACATCGATTTCTTACTCACATGTAGCTGGTGCCTTGCACGTAATGGTACCGGTACAGTCGAGAATATTCGAAGAGGCGCGGTCCGGCTTCAAGACTGTGTGTACGTTGCCGTTCTCGTCCGTATAATTCACTCCAAAGCGTATATCATGACCGTCGGTGCGAAAATCCCACCTAAATATGTCAAAAAAACGGTAAAAAGTCAACGTTTTTAGGTTAATATATACAAGCGAACGAAGCAGCGGGCACAAGTACTACGAGGTATATGTAAATATGATTATTTAAGCACCGGGTGTGACTTTAGCATAGCACGGTATTGAATTTAAGTTAAAGGATTTATGTTTTTAGTTATGTTAGTAGATATTTTGAAGTAAAATTATTTAAATGCGACTGTAATTGACGTTTGGGACCCATTTAAGCATTACGAAGGATTTTAGAATCACATAACTTGAAAATAAGCATAAAGATTAAATGTTTTTAGCTACGATAGTAGATATTTAAAACTAAATTTATTTAAAACGCGACTGTCATTAAAATGTGGCGCCAATTCAAGCACTGGATATGATAGAATAGCACAGTGTTGAATTTAAAATAAAGAATTTATGTTTTCAGTTATGTGAGTAGATATTGTGAAGTAAAATTATTTAAAATGCGACTGTAATTGACGTTTGGGGCCAATTTAAGCATTGCGAAGGATTTTAGAAACACATAACTTGAAAATAAGCATAAAGATTAAATGTTTTTAGCTACGATAGTAGATATTTAGAACTAAATTTATTTAAAACGCGACTGTCATTAAAATGTGGCGCCAATTCAAGCACTGGATATGATTTTAGAATAGCATAGTATTGAATTTAAGATAAAGGATTTATGTTTTCAGTTATGCTAGTAGATATTTTGAAGTAAAATTATTTAAAATGCGACTGCAATTGACGCTTAAGGCCAATTTAAGCATTGCGAAGGATTTTAGAAACACATAACTTGAAAATAAGCATAAAGATTAAATGTTGTTAGCTACGATAGTAGATATTTAGAACTAAATTTATTTAAAACGCGACCGTCATTCAAATTTGGCGCCAACTCAAGCACTGGATATGATTTTAGAATATCACAGTATTGAATCTAAGATAAAGGATTTATGTTTTCAGTTATGCTAGTAGATATTTTGAAGTAAAATTATTTAAAATGCGACTGTAATTGACGCAAAATAAGCATACAGATTAAATGTTTTTAGCTATGATAGTAGATATTTAGAACTAGTTATTTTAAACGTAGTCGTTATTGAAATTTGCCGCCAATTTGAAAAGTAGTTCAAAATTTAATCATCAATTTCATGTATTCGCCCTTTAGCAGATTAATAAAGATTTCTTACTGTAATAATGAACCCGGGTCACTCACGAAGAAATCCAACGTCAATTTCTTCCCTTTTTTCACGCTGGTGGTAACATAATCTTTGGTTACCAAATTCTCATCCGTCAGATTGCTTTTATATAAATTTTTCGGTATAGTTTTCCCAGGACGGACCTTGCAAAGATTTCAAAAGCACTTTTAAGCTAACTTACAAAAAATGGTAGTAGCGACAAACCTTAGACGGACAACGAGGATCCCCATCCGGATCAACCATACTTCCCCCGTAATGTTTGGGAAGATTATCCGGTTCTACATGCTCCATAAGAAGTGTACGCCATTTCGTCGACTCCTGTTTGAAGATTTTGATTTTACTTTGAGTGTATTCGTGTATAAATTTTTTAATCACAGCGTAGGCTAGGGCAAAGATTTTTGGAGCTGCGAAAACGATCGTATAGTTTTAAAGGAGTCGGTGTTTAAAATCGCTTCTTTTTTATATTTACCATTGATAATATAGCAGATTTTCAATATTTCCGGATAGTTCGCTTCGTATATCTGCAGAAGTGTTATCACCAATTCAATAGCTGTGGGAGATGAATACTTCATTCAAGGTCGATTCGGATTTCAAAGATATGGCAATCATATTTATTACCTGGTTTCCACGCGAACTGTTTCAAATTGAAGTTTTCCATATCGAAAATGACGACTATTTCGTTAACACCTCTTTTCTCCGCTTCTAACATTGTCTGTTCTAATTTCTTTACGGTCAAACGAATTAAATCCTGTTTACTCGTCGTGTGTAGGTAACCCACAATGTCTACATTACCCATAGGAACTATATATACTGCAAATAAATGTCATATACATAAAAAAATTTGGAATAAAAAAGGGTTTTTCTACGAACTTGGATGACCTTCCCTGTCAAAACCGCAAATGCCGCTGCAATAATGGGACGCCACCGGCTCAGGTGGCTCCCATTTGTCTCTTACGTAATCCAAGTCCCATTGTTTTCTAAATTCCATCGACTAGAACCGTTAGAAATAATAAATACGTATGTAAAACTACATAGTTACCATAATTTTGAATTTGGCGCCGAAATTCCACCACCACATTCAGAAAATCGAATTTAAAATTCGCGCCAATAACTGAATAATTTAAATTTTCACATTCTATTTTAAAATTCTTTTCGATTAAACAATTCAATTTTTACCTATAAATAATGCAAGTTGAGAAGAAAATTGGTTGGTAAAATATCGGCCATATTTACGTAAAAAATGATCAAATACTTACAGCCCTCAGCATCTTTTCAGCAGCTTCTGGGTCCCAGGATCTGGCTAAAAATGAAATTAAAAAAGGGGTTATGTCAAATGTCAAAATTTGACATCTGTCAATTTGGTAAAAATATGATTTTAAACAAATATTGATTGCAAAAAATTAAATTAAGTGTGCCTGGACACATTTGACAGCTGTCAAATTGTTAAAAAAAATATTTTTAAACATTGATTGACATTTTAAAAATTGATTGCAAAAATCAAACTCGGTTTACTGATAAGATCTTAAGGTATGGGATGCACAAATATCTATTTAAAGTGTGGCAATGCTGTACAAACTTAAAATTCGCGACGTTGCTACAACCACATTGCACCTTCATGTTTATTTTTCCATTGTTTTGATTATTTTCGAGTAAGCCTAATAACGATAAGAGAAAAAATGATTATTTTGACAAATGTCAAAATTTGACAGCTGTCAAATTGTTAGAAATATTTATTCTTAAACAAATCTAGATTGCAAAAAATCAAACTCGGTTTATTGATAAGATCTTAGTGTATAGTGTTCACAAATATGTATTTAGGAAGTGGCAATATTGGTATAATTTAAAATTAGCAACGTTGCTGCGGTCGTGAAACTTCATTATAAAGTTTCGATTATTTTTAAAGAAAAGGATATTGTTAAATTTCAAAAATCGAACAAATTTTATCGATAAAGAACTCGACAGTATAAGGGATCAGTGCACAAATATCTATTTAGGATATGGCAACGCTGTGCAAATTTAAAATTGGCGACGTTGTCACATTCAGACTGCGGAGTTATTTTCAAATAAGGCTATTTCTGTTTTAAAAAGAAAAGTCACTCATATTTTAACACCCTGTAGATCACTATATCCTTACAGAATATTTAATGAAATGATGTGGGCACTGTATATTAGAAATTCATCTTATTTTTAATATGCAAAGCACATTTCAACCAATTCTTATAGCCTCCCGTGTTTTATTTTTGTAACCTTCAACTAAGGATTTTTTTTTACACAAGTAAATGCAAATATATTCTGAGTGTTTCTTAACGTTCTAAAAACGTGTATGTAGCAGCTTAGAGTATTAATTCCACCGCGCAATTCTACAAGAGAAATCTATGAGCTGTTAAAATTACTCGGCACTTGATTCAATTCAGCGCTCTTCAATTCTTTATTACTTATATGATGTTTTTAATTATATTAGAAAGTGTATATAAAAATCGACCTCCTTTCGACAGTTCTATCCGCTCTCGTAATAGAATAATTTAATGGGGCTTGGGCATAATAAACCATTGGTTATTCCAAAAGGATCCAAATCTAAACCACAGAAGTATTTATTTACCTCTCAGCCATCGTAATAAGAATTTCTCATCGTGTTTGGGTTGTAGCAGATCGTGTACGTTCCTTTGGAACTGCAAAATAGAAAAAAAAATCATGGATATATATACATAATCATATGTAATTCCCGGGAAAATATACGTTAGAGTTGCAAATGTTTGCTTTAATTATATTTTTCCTAGAGAAATAAATATTAACAGGGCCATTAGGTATAATGTATTGGTTGACCCTGAAAAATATTGTTATATTTTGTGTATTTAAGCATGGACAATGGTCGTCAATTATACTTTTTTAGAGAGTTTGACGTAATTGCATTAGCAAAAAAACAAGATCGTTAAAAGTTGGACAAACACGATCTTTGAAAAGTTAATAAATCAGAAACTGAGATGGAGCCCTATTGTGCACCATTTAGTGATATCGTTATACGTCACGTAGAATAGCTAAATACGCAAGGAAATATACAAGGGCATAACCTATAGCGATATCGCTAAATGGTACAGAATGGGGTTCCTGAATTTCAAAGCTGGGATTATATTAAAATATGAATTCTTTTCTTTAAATCCTAGATTTTACCGGATACTTCTCGGGAATCGTACAAGCGGTAAAAGTATGACATTGGCACATATCAAGATACATCAAATTTTTATTAATAACTTTGAAATTAGAAAATAGTGTTCATGGCAAAACAGATACTATAGTTCTGTTCCAACAGGCCGTTTGCCGACGGTTCGCGATGAAAAACTGCGTGTTGGAACAGAGTTTATATTTCAACATAGATTTTCATCTTTAAAACGTAGACTTTACCACATCTTTTTTGGGTATCCTGGGGTGGTAAAAAATATTTTCGCATGTTAAAATACAACCAATTCCTATTCAGTACGCCTGACTAGATACATACCCCAAGCAGCACAATTCAAATTTGCCGCAATTATTTTTAGTAACTTCAACTTAAAGATATTAAAATACCCATTGATGTAATACAAAATTGTAGGTAATTTCATGCTTTAGTATTGAAGTTACTAAAAATAATTGCGGCAAATTTGAATTTTGCTGCTTGGAACATGACCCTACATTAATAAATTTTGTACAGAACAATTTTTCCAACAATAATATGAGTTATTATTTAAATGCTATATCAGATGTTTCAATAGTATTCGGTATAAAATATTTTTGCACTAGTTAAAGCTGGTACTTGCATATCTTTTAATAATAATAATATTGTACTTTGTACTACTGTTTTATTTATTTATTTTAGGTAACGATACAACTTGCAATACAAATTTTAATATATAATATCACCCATTACTCGAGAGTTGTGAAGTCCACTCAAGAGATTCTAAAAATATCTCAAAGTCAGTGAGAGATGTATTTGGTGATATATACAATGAATCTACAAAATAATGAAATCCACGTGACCTCTTTTAGGTATGCAACTTGGCAAAAATAAAACTCCTGTACAGATTTTTATGTGTATATATTCATAGATAAAATTTTATAGGTTAGGTTTTGGGTTATAAATAATTATACACAGGCAAGAAATAGGGAAATAATCAAATTGTGAAAGCTATAGATTAACAAAGACGTAGGAATAAAATAAAGACAGAAATAATAAACGAAATATAACACACAGCGTACGAAAGTCAACTGTCAAATAGCGGCTATTTAGCGTTCTAGACAGAAATATTAGGAATATTTCGTTGCCAACTTAAAATTTACGTCATGTTATATTAGAGGTCACGTGGGTTTTTCGTTACTTTGTAGATTCATTGTATACAGCTATCAAAAAAACCCCGACAGAATCAATTACCCAATTATTAATTAATTGTGGCTATTTTTTTTTTGGTTACGTTACACTAGCTTCTTTAAAGTTCAGATTTTATGAAGTGTTTTTGGGTATCGTAGGAATTGTAAAAGTTTGACTTTGGCACATGCCAAAACTTATTTTTTCAGAAACATACCAATAATTTGACATTAGCGACTTTTTAACTTTCACCTGCATACAAATATCCTTCTTTTTGGATTTAGGATAATGGCCCTAGCTGAATTCGCGGCCGCAGACACCAAAGCTATGGGTCCTAGGGAGGTTGTGGTGGAGGAGATGGACGATAGTCCAGACTCGACGCCACCCAGGTATTTCTTTGTATTCGTAACTTAGAAAAAAGAAGCGATCGGCTTCCATTTCTAGTACGTCGTCTTCTGATGAACGAGCACCAATTCCCAGACCAGATATTCCACCGGAATACTGGCATATCCAAAAACTAGTAAAGTATATGAAATCTGGAAACCAAACTGCTACAGTAGTTGCTTTATGTTGCTTGAAAGATCACGATTTGACGAATGAAATCAATCAGATGGCCATACAGGTAAAAAAAGCACTTACAAAAAGGGTTTTCTACTACGATAAAATTGAATCCCAAAAAGGATATAGGTGGTTTGGAGGTGTTGATCAATCTTCTAGAAACAAAAGACCTCAAATGCAAACTGGGTTCGCTAAGCGTCCTTAGTGAATTATCCCAAAACGGCGAAATCAGAAGAAGCATAGCCGATCTCGGAGGTATATCGCTTCTAGTCAAAAACCTATCAGATCCGGCGAAAGATTTGCAAATCCTAGTAGCGGAAACTATCTACAATGTTGCGCAAGTACGAAAAGCCAGGAAGCACGTCAGAAAATTCGATGGGATCCCCAAATTGGTAGACCTCCTCGATATAAACGAATCCTATCTTCTTACCGATAGGGAGGAGTTGGGTATCGAGGAAAAGGAGCAAGTTGACACGGCTAAAGCCGCCGTTAGAGCCTTGTGGTCGGTTAGTTCCAGTAAGAAGAACATCCAGGTCATGATGAGGAGCGGTATTATACCTCTATTAGCCAGATTATTGCGGTAAATCCAAAAAATATCCCCAAAGGTTAAAGCGGATAAAGTTTTTGTTTGTTAAGATCCGTGCATATGGACGTGGTGATTCCTACGGTCGGTACGATTGCGCAATGTGCCGGGGATTCCAATTATCAACTCGCTATACAAACTGAAGGAATGGTCAAAGATATTGTCAAGCACCTATCGGCTGTTGTAAGGATTTTATTTGTCAAAATCTATACTTAAATATACATTAATGGAGCTATCTTCTTTAAAATCGAATTTCCTAGACTTTAGCAAAGATCTAAACCGTAAAAATCTGTATTAGTAGAGACCTGAACCGTAAAAATATCTATTTAGGACCATCCCCAGCTACGAAAACACTGTGCGGCGACCATCTTCAAATGCGCGGAAGATCCAACGACCAGAGATCTGGTGAGGCAAGCCGGTGGTTTGGACCCGCTGGTGATAATGGCCAGGGAGCCGAGGACAAAGGAAGATAAACCGCTCTTGGCAGCCGTCACTGGCGCCATATGGAAGACAGCCATCAGTCCCGAAAACGTGGAACGCTACGACCAACTCAAAACGGTAGAGGTAAGTTTTCCCGAGCAAATTCCTCACCAAAAATAAGAGAAATCAACTTAATTTCTTGATTGTAATTTTGGGGCATTGAAGGTTCTCGTAAGTCTTCTAGCAGACGTTGATGAGAGCGAGGAAGTTCTCAGCAATGTCGTGGGAGCCTTATCGGAGTGTCTAAAATTCGAGCACAATAGGGATACTTTAAGACGTGCCGGGGGGATACCCTATTTGGTGAATCTGCTCAACTATACTTATCCGCCGTTGTTGGAAAACGTTCCCATGGTGTTGAGGGAATGTGCTAAAGACGAGGATTCGATGGCCATCATCGAAGAACTGGATGGGGTCAGATTGATCTGGTCCCTTTTGAAAAATTCGTCACCTGCAGTAAGTTTTGTTCTTTTTCAAAAAAATCATCATAGATTAAGTATTATTAATACTTGCAACTGTCTATTGAATATTGATATGTTATATTATCGTTTTACATAAGTATTTTTCAAAATCTAATCTCATCTAGCAAATTCAATTTCCCCCCCATCAAATTTATCGAAAATACCAAGATGTGTGCTTGAAGGTTCTCAAATTCGCACCAAAACTAAACTTGTTTTTGCACTAAGTCAGCCATGTCAAACATGCGGCCCAATGAGCATTTTCCCGCGGCCCGAATCAATTTTGAAAACAGTCAGATAATATGGCCCGCGAGCGTGTTAAAAACCGCGCGCGCTGCAACAAGTCCGTACACATATCACGACCGTTTTCGACGACCGACGTAAGTTGTCTGTTGTTGTATATGTGATTTTAATGAAAATTAATTAGTTAT
>JARFOC010001837.1:0-11490 GCA_031763485.1 Osmoderma eremita
CCAAGTGCGCTTATAAGTATAGATAGAGATGTGTATATAGTTCTTTTCTTAAACGTGCATGTGAGATATGACTTTCGCCCATTCGGGAATTGGTTGATAATGGGAGCCGACGTGCTCTTGAAACATATGTACCGAATTTTATTAAATCAATTTGGGCGGTGTGGATTTCCCGATACTGTGTATTATTAATCTTCGAAATTAATGACTTTGGGTATAGAGACTGCTTAATACAAATAAAAGTAACTAACTATTCTTTCTTTCTATGACATACAATACATGGTGATCCATTTAAAATAATTGAGAAATTAATGTATTGGGTGTTGACACGCCCTGTATTCAGTTTTAACAATTTTTGACAATTTTGAAAAAAATGTCATATTTCAGACTGTGTCGTTTGCAGTATACAAGACCTCGAACTCACATTTGCATATGAAATTGACCATAACGGACATATCGATCTTTGTGACACTAATGCGCCATATTTTTTTCTATAATAGAGATCTTTTTATCCTATTATATACAATCGCTTTATTATAGGTATGAATACAATGAATAAGAACCGTACAACTATAATTTATTAACAAATAAAAACGTAAACTGTTTGTGATCGCTTGTATGGTTCGGTAACAATTCAAATTGGAACGGTATCGACAATGTTTGTAGTACTTCAAAATCGTTAGTTTGCAAACAGAAGAATACCACACAGAAAACAATACAGGACCCAGGACTGGGCCGTGAAGGGAAGACCTGAATCGATGCTTGGTGTTTGTATTTCAAATCACTACAAATTGCACCATCTGACAAATAAGATGTCACCTAACACGCAACATTACCGCGTAAACCCAATAGAGTAAGTTTAGCTAGTAATAAGTCATGTTTTACGCAATCAAATGCCTGAAATCTGCTGAATGCTGAAATCATATATAAATCATATATCAAACGGACATAGTTTATTCTCAATATTCTGTAAACTATATGAGTGAACATCTAATAAAACAGAAACAGTAGACTTACCCGCTCTAAAACCATACTGATATTTTGACATTAAGTGGAACTTATTCAAAAAGTTATTAATTCGATTTAGAATTGCGTACTCGAATAGTTTAGAAAAAGGAGAAAGATATGTAGTATATGACTTCGTTTAATTTCAAGTATATTCTTAAAAACTCTATAGTTTCAGGGATCGGCACGCTCGGAAATGGTGAACAAACGTCAAACAATACAAGATTCTCCCCTTCATTAATTCCTATGTTATTCACTTTATTGGCAAATTCCATGGAATTTTCTACTTCTACCTTACGTGAGAGATTCTTGAATTCGTTGACTAGCCATTTGGACACACTGTAAGTGGGTGAATCAATGCCTGACACGATAGGTCTCATCACTTTACCCGGTTTACGAATTACATCCGAAATAATTCGACAATCTATGTATAAAATCCCCATGTACACAAAATCCCCAAAAAGGTTTGATATCGGAAAGCGTTAATAAGGATAAGAAACTCAACGAACGAATAGGAGAAAACCTTAGTTCCTTCTTAAATTTCGGGAAACCGATATCCGTTATCAACAGTGCAGTGCCGATAAATCAGTTTTCTGCAAAGTAGACGGACGGACAACTAATACGGAAACTGAAATTTCGTCCCTGCAGTGGTATATTGATCTCAAAGGTTTGTTTACGCCAAATTTTAGGGTTATATGAGCACAGATATAAAATATGATGCTGTTATTTGTTTGTTTGTGGTCTCGCGTAAAGAAAATGTCTGCCGCATTGTGTTTTAGGGCATATACTCAGTATGTATCAATCCTGGTTATTTAACCTCCGGAATTAAGGTTGAAAGGACACGCATTTGGCAATCTCGAAATGACGTGAGACAAAATGGTGCCCAGTGCAACTTAGGCTAAAATATTGGTGATTTATTCGTATGACAAAAGAAAGCACACTAGACGAAAAAACAATTAAGAAATACTAATATTAATAAATATTGCCATGTTTATGATGATATGCATGTATGTCTCTAGAGAAAGAAGCATATACAGTATGCTAGCAAGATCTATGGATCTCTCGTCTCACGGCCTATGTACCGTGTGACCAACAATCCCGAGAACCACGTGACCCGTTAATTAAATTTTTTGTTTGCTTTAAGGTCGGTGTTTGATTTCAATAGTTTGCAGTGTTATGACGATAGACCAATTAGTAGTTATCGATGGGCTTACTAGAACTCCAAGTTTGATACCGTTAAATTCATTTGGTTATTTGACACGCAGAATTTAGACGAATTGTTTACACAATCTTGATGAGTTGAAAGCACCCATTCAAAGAGAAATTGGTGAAATAACACAAAAAACTTTAATAAAGGTCTTTGATAGTATGGAAAAAAGAGTGCAACTTTGCATTTTCAATCCAGGCGTGCATTTGAATGCATGTTCGTAATAATTAATGTTTTTAAAAATTAATAAATATTTTTAAATTGATTTAATTTTTTATGTATTACGTTGATGCTACCTGAAGATTATTATACACTTTTGTTTTATTTTATTTTTGCAATGAATTTCTATAATTGTAATTTATTTCATAAATTGTCACCTTATGAAGGAAATGGTGCTACACTGCTGGTTTCTTCCTGTATTTCAGAACTTCAAATCCAAGTTAGTAACACAAGCAATGTCACCAGCTGATATAATTTTAAGTGTCAGTCATGTGGTTCTCCGGAATTGTTGCTCTCCCTGTACGCAAGTGCATGCATATGTTGATTGGATATTTCCTTCGCCATATTGAGTGCGTGCAAAAGTGTAATAATATTGGTAAAGCAAGTTCCATTGTCAGCAATTTCTATGACTTTTTATCTATTTATATTAATGCATCTACAGTATATAAGTAACTATTTTTATTGTATCCCACAGATGCTTCTCATTCCTAGCCCTTCTTCGAATTGCCTCCAGAGTTTGAACGAAAGGTTCGTACCAATATCGTGTATCTACAAAAAATATATTACGACGGAAATAGCAACATTGAGCCGTACTGAGACTACGTTACATGTTAGTGCGAATAGTGGCGACATCCAGTGGAATTTTTATAAATCATTCTAGTCGGTCTATCTAGTGGATAGTCTGGTATAGTTATTTTGTCTGTGGTTATTACTATTTATTGACGTTAATCCAAATATTCATATTCCAAATCGCTATTGTTGTGGAATATTAGAATTAGTTTGCTAGATTTTGCGATCTACCAGCAAAGAAAATAATAACGGATTTGTTAATTCTCGTAGTGTTTTTGATTAAATTATTTTCAAATTTCTAGTTACCACTCTTTCCCATTTTTTTTTGTAATTTTGCCTGAAAATTCAAAGAAATGTTCAAGAATTTTTTTTGTATAGTTTTCTGGCGGTAATTATTTAACTACTTTATCTTCTACCGATATATTCTATTGTCAGAACAATTATAAATTTGAGTCACTCTTTACATGCACGTTTTTGGAAACGCGTCCATAAGATCTCGCATGCGGTATATAATCATTTATTAATCTCCCGTCAGAATTAAAATTATTTTTTTTTTGCTAAAAAAGCTCAGACAGTCATTAATCTTTCAATTCTTTAATATTGTTCTTCTGTACCGATACTAACTATAACAATAATAGTAGTAATACTAATCGTAGAAACATAATACAGACATTAGATCTGACAACTTTATTAATAACCTATATCGTCATATATGTTAATGAATCAGGGAACATTTGCATTAAATCCTCGCTTTATTGTAACGTAAACATACAATGAATGCCATGTGCTACAACTTTTTTCCAACCATTCCGTATTGATCGCTCTCTATAATTACGTCGTTATATAAAGCAGTCAGTCAATCGATCATAATTATGTCAAAATACACTTACATAAATGCGATTTCATTGTGCATTGAATTAGCTACAAATCCGGCATTTATCGGCAATCGACAATCGATCTAATCTAACCCCCGTATTACGTGTACCTAATAAGAGCGAATCATAAAAATCCCATCCTTGTACAAATCGACGAACAGGTGTTCGTAAATTATCTAAGAAGTTGCACTTATTAACGCGAGGCAAACAAAAAAATATGTACATATAAAAAACAAGAAGGAAAAAAATTAATTAATTACGATCGATCCAATAAACGGTAGCACGGTAACATAAGGTAGAAGTCATTAATAATGCATGGAGAGGTGTCGGAACAGGTGTTTTACAGCCAGATCATTCATATAAATAATTCATTCAGTTTTACCTATTCTTTAATGGGAGTCGGTGTGCGATTCCATTTGCGGAATCCGTAAATTAACGTGGATTTTTTTTTTGATTAGTTTGTAGTAGGTTCATAATATTATTTTTTGCATTACATCATTGCATCATTACTTCTTTCAAAGTAGCTAGAATAAAACGTAAACGTCAAAATGTATATATTAGAGAAATCTGTACTTTGAGTACATCCAAATGGTTAAAGATTGAATGTAGAGATGGCGCTAAACATTAGTGGAGTATAATACTGCTATCCAAAAATAGATGGCGCTCAAGTGATGAAATTAGAGTTTTCTAAATATAATGTACACTTTCAGTCTAACCGGGCTTTTGTATCTTTAGTTCCAGGCATTATTTTTATTTCATTCAGAGCGCTAGTTTACAGTAGTTATCGTGTATCACCAGGGATACAAGTTAGTCGTGTCTAAATTCCGTTCAATGGTTTTATACGGTAAGCTGGATTCACTGTACTCCTGGCATATGTCATCATAGGAAAATTGCTCATGTGCATAGCCAAATAGACTGCAACTGTATTACTTGCATAAGAGGCCCTGATTGATTTAAAGCAAGTTCCGTTATTCATTCCTAGATGGTAAGGGTATTTAATGAAACAAAAGGGATTTTTACATACTTTCTCTTATATATATATATATATATATATATATATATATATATATGTATCTCGTATAATTAAAAAAAATATAATCAAAGAAAGAAGATTTCTGCCAATAGGCGGCACTACGTTCAAAAAATGAAGTATGTATATATAAAATATATTTAAAAAAATATCTCAGAGGTATATTTATATATTTTTTTAAATACATTTTATATATACTTCATTTTTCTAAAATATAATGATTAAAATAAATGAAGATTTTTGAAAATTGATATATTTTACACGGAAATGTCAAAATTGATCTGAGTGAAAATTATGGTTTGAGCTTAGAAAACATTACTATATGGGATATCTAACATTTCCGGGAATACCTTTAGTCTGTCGGGACAAAGATTGCATTAAATTAAATGGAAATATTAATGAAATTCGGGCAAGGAAATATTGTGAAAGTTGTGAAATTATCTCTATATTATAAAAACGATATTATTCTATTTTAAGTAAAAAAAGTTTGTATGTGATATTTTATGTCTCATTTGAGATGCTTTTGCAATCTTCGTGGTACCAGTTATTGGAACATTGAATATTCCAAGGTAGGTATGACAGCTTTTGAAACTTATGTTGAACAATTTGCAATTACTGAAATATGGATTGACAGTGCCTGTATGTCAATCGCTTCTTAATCCATTCCATGGGAAAAAAGACACCAACATAGGTTATTTGGAAGTGGTTTATGAAAGCACTATTGTATAAATAACAAATTTGAATTGGTAAATATTACTTGGCAATCAGAGAAAAAAGGTGTAGTATACAATATATATGAACCCTCATGTTTTGATTCACCTTTTTTTACTCAGTTTTGAATTTTACTTGACAAAGCCGCCAAAAAATCATTTGAACTTGATGGCATTTCAGATGGTCTTTTGGATCTAACGGAAACTAATTAATTTAGATCACATGTTCAAATAAGACTATCATACTTATTTTGTAGTCTAAAAAATTCAACTCAAATGTATCAACGTATATTTAGTATATCTTGGAGTCAACAGGAACCCAAAATATTCTACCCTGATAGCCTACATTTTCGGAAATATATTCAGATAAATTTAATATTTGTTTTAGGACGCTGAATTTGTATTTATTTTGGGAACACTTCTAAACTAAATTAGAGTTCACCCAAGTTCTATAGCAAAGCACACAATAAAACACTTTTTCTACAGTTTACAAATATGTAAAACCTGAACACGTATTTGAACATCGACATCTTCAGCAATAACCCTAACCTAAAAATATAATTAGTGTTACCAACCCAATCATTAATTGATTAGGATGGCACTTTGCGAGGTGTCTTAGCTCTTCCCTTGCAGGCACTTCCTCTCCCTCGAAATTGAGCTACAAGTTTTTAGACATAACGTCTAAATTGTATTAATCAAAATGTCCATCTGCAAATTCAACGGCAAATTCATCCATGCACAACTGCACCGAATATATCCATTCTCAATTCTCATCAGAATGTCCAATATAAGCATCTCTTGTTGAAGAGAATAATGTATCATAAAAACACAATATAACCTAAGATACCAATAATAGAAATTTTGTTGTTCACAATGAATTTAGTCAAAATATTGTAGTCCAATCTGTCTTTATAAAGACAGTATTCACCAGTAAATAGAAGAAACAAACAAACTCCGATAAAAGCTCTCACAAGGCACTGACAAAATAAATAAATGTAGGGATCACTAAAATATTACTAAAAAGTAACTAGGCGGCCAAGTTCACTCAATTTAATAGAGAAAGGTATTGATATGACGTCTAAGGAAAGTAGTTTTTCATTAGATCTCATCTTGCGGTAATTCCAAAATTCATTGTTATCGTATTAGATTCGTGTGCCAGGGACGCTGTCACTACCACCAAATTGTTCATCATCAGGGTTAATTATATACGCGCGGGACTGCCACCTATACGATTGGTATCTGAATTTAATATTAGAGATTCCATTCATATTCGGGCCTCAATCGGTAAAGACGGTCTCTGTTTTGTAGTGAGTAAGGGTAATGTGAGTCCAGAGACAATTAATGGGCATAAAAAATGTTACAAATCAAAGGATACTTTATTTTTTTTATATCTTAATAATAATCAATTACATATCACACAACACCGCACAACTGAAGGGTTTTGGAGAAACTTCACACACCACATCACGGGTTCACCAGAGGAAGAACGACGTGCCAGTGGAATCAACCGACCTCAAGTTGCCACCATAGAGTTTATAGGGCGACCAGGAAGGTCGTATGCTGCTAGTATAGTTTGGCGGTATAGTACATAATAATAGGAGGCCGTGGTAATGATGACAGGGATATTTGAGATGGTAACGGGAGCAACGAAAAATAAAAAGAAACAAATTGTATAAGTTAAGAGAAGTCAACAGGTCAAAGAAAAAGTTTATGAGATGTTTTAAGTAGAATAATGATATAACGAGTGAAAAGGAAATAGTGATTTGGAAAGAAAGTGGTGGGAAAAGGAGTTGAACGAGAGACAGCGATATAAAAAGATAGCATAGGGTTTAAGGTATTTGCAAATTTAATTCATTAATCAAAATTTTGTGCGCATTGTTTGTAAAAGTAACTTTTCTGAATTTTATTTTCAACAAGTCTTTTTTCGATATTATTTTAATAGGTTACAATTTTTGAATGTGTCATTATAATTTAAATTAGCAAGTGTCAGTTAATTATCATTTAGAAGTTGTCCGGCTTGTGTCAACTTGACATAAAAAAAAAGAATCCAAATTTATCAAATTTTTTATTATTAAAATTCATTAGACATTACATTTAGCATTTTGTAACATTGCAGTATATGCATAAATAATTTGTCTTGAACCTATTAACCTCTCCTGCATTCGCCAAAATTAAAGACATTTAACAGCTCCATTACATAATAAGCACCGAGAGACGAACATCTCTTTCCCCTTATCGTTTTAAATCCCGATTAATTTGAATGCCTAGCTACCTATCCGGCGAGCGATGTTTCAGCAACACAAATCGATCCGTATCGACATCGTAGGCGAGCCCCTGGGAAGCCTTCCGGAGCGCCGCGATCAGAGTCCCGGAGTTTTGGCTCTGGTAAGTCAACACAATCTCAGAACATGCGTCGCATGTTCGGCTTTGCCGTGGAGGAGGATATTTGCGCTCCTGCAATGATCTGTTCCAGCGCAAGCAATGGGGTTCGGGGGATGTTTGGAAGGGTATTTTAGGAATGGGCGGGTGTTAGTCGGTTCCAGGGTAATTAACATAAAGAAGTTATTTAATTAACATCTTTACTGTGAAAGTTTTGATGCTTAAAAATAGCGTAATGAATTAATGGAAATGCAGAATGCTTAATGCATGATTCAGTAGGTATTAGTGCCTGAATTAATTCTGCAAGTCAGCTTTGGAAAAGAAAGGTCGTGGATCAAATGTTTATTGTGCAAAAATACTTATCGCATTTGTAATTATTCTACAGCCAAAAATGTATGAAAGAACACTAGGACAAAGATTAACGATAGCAGTAGACAACAACTAAATGAACCCCCAAGAGGGATTCAGAAAAGGCCAAAGCGTTCAGGACCATTCAAGATTGAACAATAAGAAAGCTAAAGTAAAAAAATAAGAAGTATTATTGAATTTATGGACCTAGAAAAAGCATTCGACAAAGTAGCAATAAAACGAGTGTAGAAAAGCATAACAGAACGGCAAGTGAAGCAACATCTAAGAAAACAAATAATAGCCTATATTAGGATAATAGTATCTATAGTATAATAGTAGCTATATCATAAAGAACAATAGAAAAGCTCAATACAGTGGATGGGCTTACGCTCGGGGGAGTATTGATCCTCTTGCGACTTGGTTTTCCATGCTTCTTTGATATGGAAAGGTTCGCGATGGGTTATTACCTTATCTTGCCAAATGGGTTTGCTGGACTTAAGGCGGCAATTTGGATTATTATCCAATATCTTGTGGATTGGTAGAGTTCTAGGGAGTTTAGGATCGTTTAGTTTGTTCCATTCGCGAACAGTAGCTTGTTGTCTCCTCAGGTCTGCTGGTGCTACGTTGGTCAGTGCGTGAAGCCCGGGTACTGGAGTGAACATTAGGGTTCCTGATATGATTCTCATAGTGTCATTGAGATGTACGTCAACTTTGTTGGTCTAAGAACTCTTATACCATACTGGTGCACAGTATTCTGCCGTTGAAAATACAAGCGACTGAGCCGCCGTTCGTAGTGTTTCTGCTTTTGCTCCCCAAGTAGTCCCAGACAGCTTTCTAATTATATTGTTTCTGGTTTTTAGCTTTTGTCCAGTTATCTCCAAATGTTTCCTATACGTTAAGGACCGGTCAAGTGTAACGCCAAGGTATCTGGGAGAATTGTTGTGTTTCACTCGTCCACCACAGAATGTGACTTTCAGCTCTTTATTTGCTAGGTGATTATTTATTAAGATGGAATGCGGATATTCGGTTTTGCTTGGATTTGGGCATAGATGCCACTGTGTGATGATTATGAGAGTCATATTTCAATCCAAGCTCTAAATGTAGCAAAAGAAAATTGCATAACGATATTAACATTTCCACCTCATTCGACACACACATTACAATCGCTCGATGTTGGTATCTTTGGCCCATTTCAAAAATATTCTATAGTTGGATAACACACCATCCAGGGGAAAGGTTTTCTATATACGAAGTTGCTGAGTGTTTCGGGAAAGCGCACGAAAAAGCACTGATGCCAGAAGCAATAAGAAACGCATTTGAAGCTACAGGAATAAGGCCATTTGATAGGCATCTTTTAATGAAAGTGAGTGTCTCTGCGGCTCTGTTATGGACAAACCACCAAGAAAAAACACTGCAGCTGTGAATAAAGGCCAGGTTAGTAATGCCAATTTAAAGTCCCAACTCAGTAAAATGTACCTGGTACTTCACCATGGGTGTATAACAAACAACAGTTGGAATTATCAACTTCTACGGTTATTTCGCCTGTGGAATTTAGAGGCTATCCGAAATCCAAACGATGCAATGGTAATAGAAAACCAAGAAGAAAAGGGTAGTGTATGATAGCAACAGACGCACCGGAAAAAAGCAAAATTCAAGAATATCAAGAAAGGCAGTCGTGGTTAAAGACAAAATGTGCTGCTGTTATCAGGAAAATCGGTGCAGAAACAGGCGTCCCATTAAAAAGAAGAAAACTACATTAGACGACACTTTATATAACACTTGAGAGGGGTGGTGCGTAGCCTCTAGAGTGCTACGTCTAACATTATCCTCCTTTGCAGATTCTGCTGAGGATGGCAACATAGTTGCCGAAATACATATCTGGAGTTCTTCAGTCTTCAAGGTGGTGGGTGGTTACTAGTTTAAGCCACTATATCCTATTACTTTATGACACTTTAGATAGCGAACCTCTCGCTTAACTCAGACAGAAATTTCAGAGGAAGACTTTGAAAACACTTTGTCTCGAAATTTTGAAGAATTGCAGAGGAAGGAAGACTAGTTCAGTTCAAAGCAAGAGGCATTTTTTATGGGGGAAAAGTTATTAATAATGTCAATGAAAACAATGAAACTCCAAGGAAATTTTGCAACTCCTAATATTGCTGACGTCCTTTGTTTCAATAAATGATGTAAAAATTATATTACCAAAGTCTACACGTTTTGGGGAAACAAAACGACAAAATTCGTATCATTTGAAATTAATTTTGGGGAATTAGATATATTATGTACCAAATATACTGTTGGACGAGCGTTGTCTTGCTGTTGGTCAGCCCATTCCAACCCTGAGACTAAGACACATATTTAGTTTTGAAAATGTCTGTTTTTTTAAAATGTTAGATTAGATATTGTAGCTTCAGTTAGTTGTAGCCATTAATGTTTTGGATTATTCTGTACAGAAATAAATATTATTATTTTGAATGTTTAATAGTAAACTAATTTTTTGAAAAACTTGTCTCACTGTTGGGGGGCTCTCCTAGGGGTTAATTTCCTTAATCCGTTTTTCAGTCCTAAAAAATGGACGACAGTTATCCATATGTAGAAATGTACATTTAGGCATGCTTTGTAAGTAGGTCGGTACCGACAGCAGCCAGTATTGATCCCGTGGGAGTCGCTTTCACATGGATATACATATGCATATACATGTATGTAAATATATACATGTAGACACTAGTTACATTTGTATTCACGTAGTATAACCCACACAAACGTTCAACGAACAAAATCCTTGCTTGGAGCCTTCCATAATGTTTAACATGGAAACATATTTGTATATTTTGCTGTATGTCAGAATTTCATGTAGTAAAAGATTTATATACATAGTCGGTTCCAAAAAGGAACAGACGAGATACGTTTAAATACGTACAAATGAAATATTTCAGTTGCTTATAATACCCACTTGAAATATGTTTAAACATCCAAAAAAAAATTTTTTATATATTCGAAATAAACAAGGCTCTGCCAGAATACCTAGTGCACTGACTTACAATGGGATTGTAGTTCACACTCCTCAAAATATTGCTAATGCGTTTGCGGATAAATTTTGTTCTACTTACCTTGACAGTTCACCTTTTACAAATACTACTATTAGCAATAATC
>JARFOC010001868.1:0-11488 GCA_031763485.1 Osmoderma eremita
TTAATTAATACTTGTGCGGTAGGAGTAATCCGAACAGTGTGTTTATCGTGCTGCCCCACAGTCCTTGCTATCTTTACCGAGTAGTCTCTGTACAAACGATCCTGCTACTATTACTCACCGTTCGGGTGGTAGATTTATTTTGCCAAAAATGATTGAAATTATGGACACTTTTGTATGATATTATTGTATTGTCAACATCTGTGGGTACCTGTAAAGTTAAGGTTAGAGACAGGCTAATCCAAATACGTGCATTTGTATTATGCGGTGACTTCCTTTGTGTAACTAATTTGGATTGTTGGCATGGATGGTGAGGAATCAGCAACTTCGGGACGATCTCGGAATTCCTTCCATCAGGGAGCATATGCTGGATCTGGCGTCCCGGGCCTGGCTTAGAGCGGGTGCTTCGAATAACCCGTTAGTAATGAGCGTGGCTGAGCCCCAAGATAGGCTGCCTCTTAAAGTGGCTGTTAACCGCATTCAGAAGATTATTATCTAACACGCGGAGAGAACATGAACTGAAGATCGCAGGGCATACATAATATCAAACTCGCCAATACAATCTTCCCCGGCTTAATTGAGCAAAAGCCTCATTTGAGCTATGGCGGGATCGGTGCTACCAGCCCTAAATTACTATTACTATTATTCAGCATGAGTGTATGCGCTAATTGTGATAATATGATAAAATCTTCGGCGACATCTTTCCGTTGCGATGGCTGCCAAAATCCTATCCATCCCAGTTGTATTGGTCTGTCGGAATCGGATATTGTTAAGACCAGAGCCAAAATCTCGATCAATTAAAGTCGTTTGCAATACATGTAATGGAAACATGAGTTGCTTTAAATAACTTAAGTCTCTCATAACTTCTCCCATAGATGAATTTTGTACTACCCTTAGTGAATTTAAAAGGGAATTAAACGAGAAATTTACCATCTTTGAGGCTAGAATTAACGTGAGGATCAATCGTAGTAGCGAGAGTAGTTTGAGCATTGATGATGTTATGGATGAGGTAAACCAGCGGCAGAATAGACATGTGGTTATATTTGTAAGTCCTGTGCAACCTGCTGAATCGGGGCCGGATGCAGTTCGTGCGGCTGATGCCGTTGAAACTGAACTGATACTTAGGACCTGCGTTAGTGGGATAGTTGTCTCCTCGGCTAAGTCGTCTCGTCTTGGTCGCTTTAATGCGTCTTCTCTTAGAGCAGTTAAAGTTACTCTAAGTACTGTAGATGATGTGCATACTGTAATAAAAAATCCTTCGAAACTGAAAGAGCCACCGAAATAATCCAAAGTGCCAATTGCCTTTGACAGGACACTTAGACTAATTAGCACTTATAACGAGTTGAAAAAGAAATTATATGAACGAAGGGTTGCAGGTGAAATCAATATTGTAATAAAATATATTCGTAGTTCTCCAAAGATTATTAATTTAAACTAAATGCTACATCCAAGTACAACCTCAATATATGCTATTAGAATGTCCGTGGACTTAATTCTAAAATCACAACTTTTTACAACTCAATGCCCTCTTTTGATTTTGATGTCTACTGCATAACAGAAACCTGGCTAACAGAGGATGTACTCAGTTCTGAACTCTTTCACAACGATTATGCTGTCTTCAGAAGCGATAGAAGTCTACGCGCACACGGAGTTACCAGAGGTGGCGGTGTTCTCCTTGCAGCAAAAACTAATGCTATTTGTAGTGAAATAGATCTAAGTACTTTTAGAACTTCTGTACCGCTGGTGGATATCGTTGGGTGTAAAATGTGTCTACGAAATATGTTTCAGGTGTTAATCTTTGTTGTTTATATACCGCCTACATTGTCTTGTGACGATTTTCAGTATTTCTTATCTTTATTTGAAACTAGTAGCTGGATTACTGAAGGGAAGGTATTATCTAGTGGGTGATTTTAATGTACCTTTATATAATACTAGCTTAAGTGACTCGAAATGTACTATTGTCAATAATCTCTTACAATTCTGTAATTTTTTCCCAGTTTAATAGCTGTGTTAATTCTAACACTCGTTTATTGGATGTGGTTATCGCTAATTTGTTTTGTGCGGTGGGGCGAGGTGTAATACCCTTATTAACTGAAGATTCTCATTATCCATCGCTTCACATTTCGGTTGACTGTAATATAACAGATATACCACGATTTGCAAATGGTAACTTGCATAAAAAACTTAATTTTGCAAAAGCTAACTTCCCATCAATGTATGATATGTACTTAAACACTGATTGGTCACCTGTTCTTAGTGCGTGTTGTGTCAATAGCGCTTGCAATGCTTTTTATAGGATACTATATGGCGTTATACATTGTACTGTTCCTGAATACAATTCCAGAGGCTCTAAACGTAGTTACCCACCATAGTTTACTCCAAATATAATTACACACCCCCGCAAGAAGCACTACACACTTAAAAACCATAAGAAATACAAGACTAATTTTTATTATCAAAAATTTGTAACGCTTAAAAGACAGTGTGCATCTCTTATCAGTGATGCCTTCAGCAATTACATTGCCGATGTGCAAAATTCGCTAAGATTAGACCCAAAGGGATTATGGTTATATATTCATAGCAAAGAGAACAATACTCGCATACCTGGGCTTATGAAATATGACTTTCGAGAACTTAACACCTCTTCTCAAATAATGCACGCATTTGCTGAGCACTTTAGTAGTGTTTATGCACCATCTGACAACGTAGCTTCGATGCACTCCCTAGATCTTGATAATTTTCTGAATATTCATGTTCCTGAAATTACGGAGGTCGAAATCTTGGCAAAATTAAAAACCTGCAAGGATAGTCTTCTCAGTGGATCAGATGGGATTCCTAGTTTTCGCATATTTGCCCTGTACTGAAGAGGGGTCATGCCGCAGATGTTACTAACTACAGACCCACCTCTATTCTTTGCAACTTCTCCAAGATGTTTGAATCCATAATTTACACATATTTATTTTCTGCTGTGAGATGTTTTCTATCTCCTAGTCAACATGGATTCTTTGACAGACGATCGACTATAACTAACCTATGCTGCTTTAGCGAATACGTGTCCGAAGTCTTAAAACAGGGACAGGTGGATGTGGTGTATACTGATTTTCGTAAAGCTTTCGACCAGATCGATCATTCGGTTCTACTCCATAAATTTCAATCTTTTGGTTTTTCCCCGCCTTAATCAGGCTGCTTCGATCTTACCTTACAGACAGGCAACAATATGTGGAATATCATAACGCAAGATCTACCATTTTCTGTCTGACCACTTCTTTTTCGTTTATTCATTAACGACATTGTCAAGCCGCTTCATTGTGAGGTTTTGTTATTCGCAGATGATATGAAGATATTCACTAAAGTTGAGTCGCAGGTAGATTGTGTTCTACTTCAAAACGCTTTGTACTGCGTTGTCGCATGGTGTCAACATAACGGTTTAACTTGAATATAGATAAATGCAAGGTCATGACTTATACCAGGAAACAGCGCTATATTGAGTATGATTATCTTGCTGATGACGTAGTCCTTCCAAGGGTTGGCATGGTCAGTTATTTGGGTATACTATTTGATAGTAAATTCACATTTAATGATCATATTGCGGATATAATTTCTAAGGCTTATAAAATGTATGGTTTCATTTATAGAAATTGCAAAGATTTCAAAGATATCGATTGTCTAAGCCTATTACTTAAATCTTTTATAAGATCTTGATTAGAATATGGTTCTCTTGTGTGGTACGCTATTTACAGAAACTGCATTGTCAATATCGAGCAAGTTCAGTTCAGTTCAGCGTTGCTTCTTGAAGTATTTAATGTATCTCAGTGATGGTGTTTATCCTGGTCGAGGGTATAATTACGATGTTATGCTTGTAAGATTTAATTTTGAGTCTCTTGAATGTCGACGTAGCGTTACTAACATTAAGTTCTTATACAACATCTTAAATAATAAAATTGATTGCATGTTTTTGTTAAATAAAATTTCATTCTATGTACCTAGGCATCAAGACATTCAAATATATTTTATTTACCCTCCAGCAGGACTAATATGGGGCTGTGATCACCTATATATTTGATGTGGGGATCGTTCAATAACATGTGTGACACTAGTGATATTAATTTTGATTCCTTATCAGATATTGTGAAGTCCGTGATGTAGTTTGCATTATCTCTAATTTTATTATTGTAAAAATTGTGATTGTACTCGTTCATTTTGAGTTTCTTTTTTTATTTTTTCCTGTACTTGGATGTAAATCTGTTGGAAATAAACCATTATTTTTTTTGTGAGGAGGAAATCCTTTATGGACGCCATCTCATGGTAGTGTGGGACTCACCGCCCCTCCAGGTTGGTATACCCACTAAAACCTCCTCATCTATCCTCTCTCTCTGCTCTGGAACTGCTGTTTGGCATACTTCAGATACAGAGGGTGGTCGTCAACTACCTACGTCGCCATTGTTCGATTTCTGTCTCGCTCTTCTCGTTCCCTTGTCGACAGCACATTTGTGATATACGCACGTATTTTCTCCCAGTTGGTTTCATTCTCGATCATCATGAGGATCACATTGTTCTTGTTTATCTTCCGTCCCAGGCTCTTCTCCAGCTCTCGCCTTTCCGCATTCCATCTAATGCACATTAACACGGCGTGCTCAGGTGTGTCCACGTCCCCACAATATAGGCATAGATCCTGGTCTGTCAGTTCAAATCTGTATAGATATGAGGGAAAGTGCCTATGTCCACTGAGAAACTGTGTTAAAAAGTAGTCCACCCTTCTATGTTCGCAATGCATCCAGGGCATAAGATCCGGGATCAAAGTCTTGGTCCAGGCGGCTGATGCGTCAGCCGGTTTCATCTGTTTTGCCACCTTTTTAGTGTGGCCTCTTTTTCCTTCATTTTTGTAGTTATTTGTGGCCCTTCCTTGGAAAGGAAGAGTCTACGCTGCTCCTCCGCGATAATGGAAATTGGGGGGTATTGCGGCAATGACTTGGGCAGCCCTAGTGGAGACAGTTTTGTAACCACTGATGACTCTCAACAGGGTTCTTTTCTGAAGCTTTTCTAGGGAATCCTTGAGTTTTTAATATCGAGAGCTTCTGACGAGGCAGGGATCGCGTACAGGATTTGTGACTGTGTAACAGCATATAGCAGTTTCCTCTTCTTATTCCCAGGACCTCCCACGTTATGCATTATTCTAAGGAGAGCTGCCAGCGTAGCCTCCGATCTTTCCACATGGGCACCGAAAGATAATCTTTCGCCCAAGAATACACCTAAATACTTTACTTCCCTTTTTGGAACAATTTGATTACCCATTACTTCGAAATGGATTTTATCTCACCATTTTCGGGGTCCCTTGAGGATGATTGCTTCCGTCTTCTGCGGAGCTATCTGTAATTCATTATCGTTAATCCATTCAAGAATCTTTTCCAGGGATTCTTCCGTTCTGAACATAATGTCTTTGGGGTCCTCACCCTTTACTATCACCGTCAGGTCGTCAGCGTACGTTATGGTAGTTACTCCGGTCGTCAACCCCAACCTCAGGATATCGTCGTATTAGATGTTCCACAAGGTCGGTTCCAGCACCGTACCCTGCGGGACCCCAGCATGTAATTTGATCTTGGTTGTTCTGTCCAAAGCAATCATCCTATGTGTAAAGTAATATTCCACAGTGTTTATTAAATACGGAGAAATATTTCGTTTTCTTATAGCCTCAGAAATCTTGCTCCAAGGTGCGGAGTTGAAGGCGTTCCTAATATCCAACGCAATCATCACCACCCCCGTTTTCTTTGAGGCCCTAACCTTCTGTATTAACGTCCTTATCGCGGGGACCGTTGATTTGCCCCTCACGAAACCGAATTGCCTTTCTGAGAGTCCTCCACTTTTCATCAGCTCGTCTTCCAGCCTGTTTTTAATCATTCGCTCGTACAGTTTCCCCAATACGCTTAACAAACATATCGGTCTGAAAGCGGGGGCAAATCTGACGCTTGCCCCTTCCGTAGGAGCACCACCGCAGCCTCTCTCCATGGTATTGGGAAATGTTGCTGATCTAATAGTTGGTTGAAAACATGCAGCAGCACGCTAGGTATCTCTTCCGCTAGAATTTTCACTACATCCACCGTTAAATGATCGGGTCCCGGGGCCATCTTCGCCATAGCTTCAGATAACTCCTCCGCTGTGAAGGGTGCAACGGCTGCTATTCTGCTGTTGCTTTTAGTAATATTGTCGCGTGTCCTCGGGAAAAGCGACTCTACGATTTTCATCCTTTCCTCCTTAGATGGATTGTATGGCGGACGTAAGCCGCCAAGATGCCGCATAGCTATTTTATAACCCTCGCCCCATATGTCGTTCTCTAGCGCCAGTTTTATTTTATTCCAGTGGTCTCTTTTCGCGTTTAGAATGAGGATTTTACGTTCTTACATTGTTTGTTTGTAATGTAACCTTTCTATCGTGGATGTGGCGTCACTGACCTGGATTCTGTTCTTTCTTGTGCATTACGACGCTCTTACACTCGATTTCCGCCCTCCACCAGTACGGCATAGAGCGGTCGTTGCCAGGAATTGACATAGTGCTGGTACGGTTTATTTTTGACACTGTGGCAATAAACATTTCGGGCGTTATATTCTCCTTCACATCCCGGTACGGGTCTTTTATCATTTCAGCGAATTTGACTTTGTTTTTTCCGCGGCTTTTACTATTATGCTCTATCTCAAAATATATGTAATTATGATCAGTAAAGAATTCTCCTTGTAGAATTTCCCAGTTTTGAATTCTTTTTGTATGACTGACTATTCCCTCTCTCGAACGTTGGGCAATCCCCTATATTTATAACATTTAAGTTCAGTTCCGCAGCCCACTCCATGAGCGATGCTTTTGAGTTAAAATCTCCCGCTATGATCGCATCCATATTCGTGGCTTTAATTCGTGATAATTTATTCATATAGCTCCTGAAATCCTTCAAGGTAATATTTGGAGAAACATAACATCCAAAGATACAACATTTATCCCACATTATGCATACATATCCGTTATCCACAAAGTGTCTGCAAATTCCTGCATCTTTATTTTTTATGTACCCGCGACATTATTTTTTTGTCTAGAATGTAATTATAATTTGATGATACTTTTATGTCGGGTCGATATCTTTTTCGCAGGCGGCAGCACAAAGTATGTCATGCGCGGTTTTTGCCCTTCCCAGGTTCACTTGCAGAATCTTAATATTCTTAATTTCGGGATAAGAGGGTATCTCGCTGGTGGCTTTTTTGATTTCTCCGAGCTTTTAAGAGTTCTCTAAATTTTGGGCACTTATTTGTGTCCGCCCGGTGGTCGTCTGTCTGGCATCCGGGGCAGTAATGCGCGCTCACGCATTCCTTTGGCCCTGTGTCCCGGCTGGTTATAGTTTATGCACAAGTTCGATCGATCAGGTCCCCGACAATCTTGCTTCGCATGCCCAAATTCCAGGCATTTATAACACCTCAGGACTACGATTCTTTCCCAGATTCTACAATTTACCCATCCAATTTTTATTCTCCCGATCCTCACCAAGGAGGCGGCGTCTTTTCTATAAGTCTGAACAGTGGCAATTTGATTGCCATCCCGACTGGGTCGTAGGGACTTCACTTTACAGGACTGCGTGCTGTCACGGAGAGCTACTGTTCTTATTGTCTCTTCTACTTGTTCTTTCGTTGTAGTCGCGTCTATGTCTAACACATGGATTGTCATGAGATTATTTACCAGTCTCACCTCATTCTCCATCTTTTTGCTGATGGCTTCCTTTAAGGCTCATGCCTTTTGTTTATCCCCTTCAATCTCCAAGACGAGGTCGCCTCCCGTTATCTTTTTGACAGTCTTCACACTCGCCCTAACTTTATTCAGGTCTATGTTATCCTTAACCGATTTAAGTAAATCGGCATACTTGGTTTGCCCACTCTTCACTATCACCTTGTGCGTTTTAGTTCTCGCTACATCTTTCACTAGCGGTCTTTGCTTGTTTCTGGGTGACAACAGCGTAATTTTTATCTCGGTGTCGTGAAACACATATTCGCAAATTTTCCTTGCATATTCTAGATTTAGACCCTCGCCCAGGATCAGACATAGATTGTTTGTAGGATGTATTTGGATGTTGTCCTTCAATTCTTGAATAACATTGTAAGTTTCCTCCATATGATTGACGCCTCCTTTATCAATCTTAAGCGGCAGTATATGTATGGCTGTTGTCCTCTCTATAGTCTCCTGGTTCTTGGTTTTAGTGACCACCGTTTTGACTATGTAGTTCACTTGTCCTTCATTTCTTTTAACGGCGCTTTTCAGGGCCAGATGTGCCAACATTAAATTTTCCAATGCCAATACAATCCGGGTTCAGCAGAATGGCCAAGTCTTCCTCCATATAGGGGTTTGCGAAAAGCAAAGGAACCACCCTTGTCCTGGAACATGTATCCTCTGGACAGGTCTTGTCTAATAGATTAGCTATCTCTGTAAAACTGCTTCCCGTTCTCAAAACTTCGTTGATTTCAGATCTGGTCTTATTTTCTGCTCTTTGTTTCTCCAAATCGATCTTAGTCGACTGTGTTTGGATGCTGATCGACGTGTGAAGAATGTGGGTTTGTGTTCCAGCATCATGCTTCTTCCTCTGCTCTAGGCCAGTGGCGTCTGCATAGTCGTGATGGTATTGCTTAAAGCTTCTGCTCAGAGCATCTACCAGATGTTTTAGTTCTCTAGTAGTCTGTTTGATCTCCACTTTGGTTTTAGTGCTTCCGTCAACCTGTCTCTGATGTTCTTTTGTCCTTTTGACGACTTTAGAGAGAATATTGTTCAGTCCCTCTAGGTGTATTCGTTTCCTGTTTATGCGTAGATTCTACCCCTTTCTCTTCCTCCGCTCCTGCCCAAGAAAATGATCTCATTCTTGGAGGCGTCCTCTGGATAGAATCTGGACGTTCACACACATTTAATTTTAATTTATTTTCAATATTCATAGTAGATCCCACGAGTAGCGTGGGAAAAAGTCCGACGCAGAGCCTCGCATTACGCCGGTAAGGCTACTTACTCCGGAGGGTCACCAGGTACTCCGGAGGCTCTGTACTAGACCATCTAACGTGTGGCAATCCACCCCTCGATACGGGCCGCTTGACACCTTGGGTTCCGGATTTTTGTCTACCAGGTTTTACTCCTGGGGGTGCAATCCTGTTGGTCCGCTGGAGGTATTTTATTTCCCTCCTACCCACTGACAAGCCAGTGAGTATTGCCCTATCCGCCACCCGGGGACGCGCCCGGTAGGGGTTGCAGGTGTCCCCCCCCGGGAAACCATTATTATTATTATTATTAAACCTCCTCCTCCGCTCAACCCGTCCGGTTTGCCTCCAACCCCAGCCCGGCCTGAGTCGGACGGAGATCAGAGCCAACGCCTGGATGACCTTTTTTTATCTTTATTCACTTATAAATATATTAAATTTGAAATTGGGCAGGAGGTCGGAAAGGTACGGTGCCGGGCAGCTCGCGAATACCCGACACCGGCGGTGCTTCCCCCATCCCGTCGCCCGAAGGTGATGTGCGGTGGAAGACTTCTGGCCATTAGTTCTAGACTAGCCGGCTTCGTGAAAGCGAAGAAGGTGCAAGGAGCCCAGGATGACTGCCTTCTGCATTTCCGCCACGATCTTCTGGCGGGTTCTTGCGTCGATAAACCTCATCCTGCAGAGTGCGATGTTAAGGTCGGCGTTAACTCCTCCCATCACGCCAATGATGATGGGTATAAAAATTACGGAATATGGGTGGTAAGTCTTCTTAAGGTGGTAAAGAAGAGGGCGATATTTTTCTACTTTTTCCTTTTCTTTATTTATTATGTTCACATCTGCCGGGCAGGACATCTCCACGACGTAGATCTTCTTCGCGGGATGATCCATAAGCACCATATCTGGTCTATTCGCCCTCACCTCAGCAGTCGTGCTAAACGAGAAATCCCAGAAAATCTTGCAGCTGTTGCCTGCCACTACTGACGGAATTTCCTCGGTACCAAAAGGTACTTTTTTTCCGCTCATCGATGTTGTAGTGGTGTCGCAGGTGGTAGTACAATACTTTCAGGGCTGCATTGTGGCGCCGTACATATAACGTTTTTGCATATTTGCTGCATGCAGAGAGTATATGGAACGTTGTTTCTTCACTCTCTCCGCATGCTCTGCATTTCGTAGTTGGTAACTGGGCCCCGATAACTTTGGCCCTATACACACGCGAGTGATACACCCCGTCATGGATTGCCGTAATGTACCCTTCCGTCTCAGATCTTAATCCAGCGGACCTCAAGAATGCAAAGTCGAAGACGCGGACAATTTAAGTTCTTCGATGTTTTTATAGTAGAGTCCATGCATTGGCTTGTTTATATGTGTGTTGTACATTTTTTTCGCTGCTATTGCTTTTAGTGAAGTTCTTCTTAGGTGTCATCTCGAGCAGATCTTCAGCTGGTTGGCTGCCAAGCCTTAGGGTGATGCCGAGTTCTGATGCAGCTTTCTGCGCGGTTTTAAAAATAAATGCAGCACACCCTCTCGTTTCGCCTGTTGCTACTAATCTTAACAAAGGATCCGCTGACATCTGGACCCTGCAGGCCATAGAGATAACGAGCCTCCGGTGCAAATCCTCCAAAGCCATCAGTCCTCTACCTCCCTCAGCTCTCGACATATACACTCTCGGAACCGAAGCATTCGGATGCAAACTCCGATACTTCCCCATGATTTTCCGGGTAAGCCTATCCAACTGTTGCACCTCGGATGTTTTCCAGGCAACTGCTCCGAATGTGTGACTTACAAGCGGCACTGCCAAGCTGTTTGTTGCGGCGCATTTATTTCTACCGTTCAATTCGGAGCTCCAGATGTGTGTGAGAGTTTGTTTGTAGTTGTCCTGGATTTACTTTTTTAGTTCGTTTGCATCGTGCATGCAATTCTGAGGTACCCCAAGATAAGTATAGGTCTCCCCCGAATCCAAGTGTCGTATTGCTACTCCGTCAATCAACTCGGTATTGTCTCCCTCTTGCATGCATTTTCCCCTCGTAGCATTATATGTCGCGCATTTTTCGATCCCAACTCCATCCCGATATCAATGGAGTATCTGCGGACAATTTCTAACATGTTGGTTATATCCTTTTCAGAGCTACCATATAGCTTTAGGTCATCCATGTAAAGCAAGTGAGTGACCTTGTGCTTTCTGTTATTCGGGGGACCAGCATTATAACCACTGCATTTCCTTAGCTGCAGGGAGAGTGGCAAAAGCGTCAAACAAAACAACAGTGGACTGAGGGAGTTTCCCTGGAACACACCTCGCTGGTAAGTTATTAAACCTGATCTTAATTCTTTATTTCCATCCCTCACAAACACTCTAATGTGCCACATTTGGGTCAACTTCCGAAGCATAGATATAATTTCCGTATTGACTTTCATTACTTTGAGCAGGTGCAGCACTAAACCATGTGATGTGCAATCAAACGCCTTTCTATAATCAATCCATGCCATTGAGAGGTTGCGTTTATAATAAA
>JARFOC010001879.1:0-11487 GCA_031763485.1 Osmoderma eremita
GGGCAGCACAATAAACACACTGTTCGGATTACTCCTCCCGCACAAAGTATTGATTAATTCGGGACGACACGTGTTTCAGAAATACGTGGATTCCCATTATCAAGTCGAATAGCCATAAATGATACTACTTCTAGCCCATTAAATATGTGAATCTAAAACAAAATCGTAAAAACATATACATAATTTTATGTTTTATTGTTATGCAAAACGATAATTCAAAATGTGTCACGCCCGCACACGACAAGTTTCAATAATGGTTATATCATTAATTTAAGGTAACCGCAAATATACTTTCCATCGCCTACGTGTTTTCAATACAAAACTCAGAAATAAATCTCTTATATTAGGGCAGTTGACAGGTAGTGAAAATGTGTTTACTACAATAGATTTATGTCCCCTAAAAATACTAGAGTACAGAAGTTGGTTACATACTATAAAAGTTTCTAAAATATCTTTTGAAAAATTATTAATATGCCTTTAAGAATTACAATATTAACACAGTATATATATTATTAAATGTATTAATTATTCTGAAATTTGAAAAAAGTAGCATGATGCGTAAATAACTCTAGATACGAATGTACTTCGACAACCAAGCTTTTATCCTCAGTAAAAAACTACAAAATACACGCAATATATCTGAGTAAGTAAAGCAAAAACTTTGGAATATGCTTTCCATCAGGTGTTCGGTGGAATAACACAGATTATTATTTCACATTCTAAAGTAGAGATCGATAGACTTCAGTTCAATTAAGACTCCATTTCCTTTATTCGAAGAACATCTACAGTGATTCATGAAATAGAAAGTAAACTAGGGATATATTTAGATATATGTTAGTAAAAATTGCTTACCCATGTGTTCAAAATTTAAAACAAACGTCTTGTAAAAGCTATGCCTTTATCTTTTAAAATTATGCTCCAAAAAATCCGTCAAGAAATGAGATGTTAACACACACATTAATAAATGATTAATGTCATGAATCAATATTACTAGAAGTTCTGGAATGAACATAAAATTCAGCTTTTGCTAATCCTCTCTTTGGATCTCACAGCTCACAATGTAGCAATAAGGTTCTTAGGTTACCCATTCTTTTCACATTGTTGTTTTTATATTGTTTTCGCAATAAACATTTTTATGTTTTACTATTATATGTGAGCTTCCAATGCAATTCTTATTTCAAGGATATTGCCATAAATTGTAAACAGCATATTTGGAAATATATTGGTTGTCCATGGAATAAATTCATACTATAGGGGCATAATATAAATTAGATAATATATTAGCCTACTACTACTACTATACCGTCGGGTAAAACTGCCGAGAAGGCCAAAAATTCGTATTAAATACGATTAGTAAGCCATTTCAAAACATTATATTAAATATTAATATTATATGAGTCATTTGTGTGCGATAAATGAAATACAATACGTACTTACCCCGCCTGGAATGCCCGCATTCAAAAATAACGCCAATGTGTCCGGCCATGGCAATAGTTTGTATTGCTCCCACCATCGTTTCACCACTAAAGATACGTAGAACCCCAGTACGAAAGACATTGGTATCGTTTCAGTTTTTTGGTTAAAGTAAAAGCGTATTCTTTCGAATATCCTGAAAAAGAAAAGACATTTTTCAGCATTTACGCACCAAAATAGTTTTACATTTATTGTGTTTATAAAGTTACAAATTACTCTCTACAATTATTCTATTTACTAAATGCAAATAACTTGAGTATTGAAAGAATAGACATTGCCTAAAAATTGACAGAATTGTGGGAAATGCTACAAAAGAAACGGATATGTAGTCGTAACTCCCATTTTAATTAAATTACATTATAATTAGCAATTATAAATTGCAGTGACTAAATAACAACGTACTGTTCTATTAAAAGGTCCAATTTATGACGTTTACAATGAGCTGTTAAATAAAGTAGTATATTATGATTTAACTACCAGGAAATTGGCGTCTATTTTATTGTATTTATCTATTTTCCTCCTAGAGAATGAGGAACGAACATATCGGGCGATTAAGAAAAGATCTCTTCAGCACATGTTTTAATGTGGTGGAGCCCTAATTTACTAGACAATAAACATTTATCAGGAAATATCATCTTACTTAATAAAATAAATAATTTTATATTTGTTTTTAAATTATATTAGTAAAGATTGTAGCAAGTATAGCTAAGCGATTTGATACCGAACATATTCAGCAATGAATATGAATAATGAAGAACGACTTACTTATCCCCAAACAATAGTGGATAGGTGCATAAAAGCCCCTAGCAACAAGTTGGCTTCAGGATAAGATCAAATTTTAAGCTTCACTTATAATTTTAAAGACGTCCGTCACAATGGAAGTTGGTTAGAATATGTTCAGCTTTTAAAACTGGGAATCCAGCTCATATCAGTAACTACACCGATCCATCTCTCTATTGTCCAACATCTTCGAATACTCTGTTATAGCTAATGATGTATCCATTGCTCAACATGGTTTCGTTGATAAACTCTCAGTAACCTTGGCTAATACTCACAGTCAGATAGATGTTATCTACACGGACTTAGCCAAGACCTTTGAGATCAGCTGGATCATAGTATTTTGTGTAATAAACTCTGTATCTTTGGTTTCATCAGCGATCTGGTAAACTTAATTAGATCTGATTTGTTTAATCGTGATTTTGTTTTGTTACATACGATGGATTTATCTCTGAAGCGTGTCTTATAACATCTGATGTCCCTCAATACTCTATTTTGGGACCCGTATTATTTTTCTTGTTTATAAACGATGTCACTATACCTATCCGTTGATTGTCAATTTTTTTGTTGAAGTTATCGTTTCTATATCTTCCGTTGGGGACTGCCTCAATTCTATGTGAGATTGGTGTATGTTAATAAGCTTAGGCTCAATATACCTAAAGAAAGCATTTACTTTTACCAAGAAAAAGAGCTATATAATTAACAAATATTCTATTTTTACGATACCCTCTAGTTATTCCGACAAAATCCACTCTCCTTTTCTGATCATATAAGTGACATTTTTCCTCTGCTTACAAAACTTTAGGCTCTATTTTCCGTAATACAAAATTATTTGTCCTTGAAATTGTGTTTTCCTCCAAGGTATGCGCTAAACAAGAATATGCTTCTCATAGCTGGAGCGTTACGATATCTACTATACAAGATAGTGTATTAAAGATGTACAGAGACGTTTCCTAAAAAATATCTGATTCAAGGAGAACCATACCTATTCGTCTAAAGGGGTTTCCTAACCAAACCTTATACCAGGTGCTCCAAGGTGGATGGCGTACTAGAAGTATATGGATTTAATTCAAATTTTACATGTTCAAGTAATTCTAGGTGGACCACGTTTCTAAATTTTCTCATCCATGCAATGTTGCCGTTTCTACCTTAACCAGGTAAAATTTTTTAATTTAAATGAAATACCAAGTATTCACTTTCATGGTTGGATTTCTTATTTTAATAGGGAATCCAACAACTATACAACTTTTTCAGATGCTTCCCTATACCAATCTGAAAGCGAGATATAAATTTATTTATTTATTTTTTTCAGAGACAAGTCGACCCCTTCAAAGGTACGAAATGCAACACGTAACGTGGCCCTGTTTTATACTACGAATTTGTTGCTTAATCACTGATTGTGGGAAGTGCGATAAATTTAATTACCTCCTGCGAGAATTACTTGCTACAAACAGTTGAAGATTATGGCAATAGTGGAATTTATGATTTAACGGCAATTACTTATTACTTACAATATAGTTACTTTTTGCTTTTAATATTTTCCAAAGAACGGTTGTTGATTCCCTTAATTGTGTTATATTATTGTTATATTATTATTTGTCCTTAATTTGGTACTTTGTACGGTTGAGCAATGAATAACAAACCGATTGTATGCTAACAACGCATCGATGGTCGCAAACCAATACCACGTATCTCCAAAGCTTTAATTTTGCAGAGAGCGAAAAACGTCAATTTTAAAAGTAGTTCTATAGGTGACTTCTATACTGATCAACACACTTCTTTAAACAATAAACAATTTTATGGGGTGTACGTGGTATTGAATGTCAGAAAGTTAAACTTATGTGCTATTAACAGTTTTTTTATTTACTGGAACATTTTTAAAACCAAACTAAGTTAAAATAAATAATAAACAAAATTTTTTTTAACAAAGTGAAACAAAATTATATTAGACATGTGGTGTTCATGTAAGACTGCCTTCTAATTGCCGTAAATAGCTTCTTTTTTCTATGTTCAGCCTATCTTGGTGTAGCTTCTTTTAAAGCCAGCACTCCATTTTCTTTGGCTTTTGTGGGACTTCCTTGTATTCCTCATCAATATTTAATGTAATTGATATCACCGCGTTTGTTGAATATAATAAAGCACGCATGTCAACTACATTTAGATGTCCAGTTTTTTTACCCTGTCGTATGGATGTGAAGGCCAGATGATCGTTGAACTTTGTTAAGACGACAAAATGAACTACTTTTACTTGATATGGCGCTGGTTTAGTTCGAACTGCTTCTGTCATCTTGGCATAATCGTCGGTGGGGACAATAATTTTCAAATTTTTCTGTTTTCTTTTAATGGTTGCGCGAACGCTGTCACGCTCCATTTTTGCGCGCCCTTTAATTAAAAAATAGTGCTTAATTTCAATATCTAACCTTTAACCAAACGTAAGACTGCATTGGCCATCGTGTTATTTCGATTCCGGTAGGTGCAACCATCCGAATGAATGTTAGTTGGTTTGCCATCATTTAAGTTTCTTTTAATATAATCAATAATAAAAGAAACAAATGTGGGTGCATGGGGACTTGTTATAAACAATAAAATTGTGAGTACAAAGCTCCAGTTAAAAGTACAAAGAACTAGCTAGAAATGAAGGGCGTACCTCGACTGCTTGCAAATCAGTTGTCATGTTGAGTAAATTTTAAAGGTTCCTGTTTATTTTGCATGTTTCTTTTTCATTAAACTATGTATTTACAAATATAAATATTTAGATATCAACTTTACATATATTGCTAACGGACACAGCAGTCACAGCATTACCATCATTCACCTGTGAAGACTTACGAGGTATAGCCTGAATTGTTATGTGCTTTGAGATACGTGTTATTATTTACGCGGCGATTATGAAGTAACGGTTTCGTTTAAATGAAAATAGTAATAGTAATGATTATTCATGTCGACACAGTGTACACATGAAGCCTCAAAATTACCTTCATTTAGTTAACAATATAGTAAACTAAATACATAAATTAAAATTAATACAGGTACAGTTCAACATATAAAATGTTGGAAAACAGTTACAGTGGGACAGCAAACAAATAAATACATAGATGATAAATTAAAAACTTTGTCATTTAAAAACTCATGCGGTGTATACAATAATCTTTTTAAAACTTTCTTAACTTGTTACTTCTCTAATCTCCTTAATATACACCGGTAGTTTATTGTATATTTTTCTACATCCGTAAATAGGTGAATTTTTAAAACGAAACATCGAGCAATTTCTTGTTGCATATGAGTGTGGTGCCGATCTGTGTTCATCCAGTGGCACAATGATCTGTAAATATCAACTAGATGCTAGAGAATTCGCTTTTGCAAGACTAGAATGCGATCAGCATGAACAGAGTCCGCCCACAAAGTTGTTTTACACGACAGTGCTGAGTCAACCAAACAGTAGTATAAATTCATTACAGCGTCTCTGAGTAAACTATACTTTAGCTTCAAAATGACATAATAGGCACTATTTAGTCTCGCGCAAACATGATTCATCTGGCCAATCCAAATGATTGTCAATACGCATGCCGAGAAATATAATAATCTTAGTGATTGTTAGAAGTGTCCCATTTAGACACCTTTGAAAGGTTAAGCACTTACGTTTATGAAAGTTGATGCATACCGTTTTATTCAGATTCAGTACTAAACAATTCTCTCCGCACTACTCATCAAATAAGTCAACTAAAGCTGCTACCCTTTTGGGATGCTCCACAGCAGCGGCACTCACTGTTATTAACGTATCGTCGGCAAACATAATAATATCCTCAGTCAACATATGACCAGGCAAATCATTCACAAATAAATTAAAAATGAGAGGACCTAACATTGAGCTCTGTGGCACGCTTAGGGAAACGTCATAGGAATTGGAAGAAGTTTCTTCAATATAAATTCGCGTCCGACAGTGACGAATGTAGAAGTGAGATCAACAATTCAACAACATAATCTTCCTTGTCAATCAGCTGATAGATTCTGTTAAGAAAGCTCTACCCAACAGTAGCAGTTGAGTGACCACCGCAGAAGCCATGCTGACTACTAGTGAAAATCATACTCTTCAATATATTCAATTACGCGGTTATGTATTATGCGTTCGAAGATTCGGAATTCATTTACAATGATACCAGTCTATAAGTTTTTTGTGAATTTCCTTTCTTCAATCGACCAATTAAACAAATACCTCAGTGGTTAATGGTCATGGTAGGCACACCATTAGATTCAGATTCGTTCCTAATACTTTCCAGTAGCTTAATTGCTAACAACTTCATGGTTCTCAATTGCAGGACAAAAATCGCATTGTGTAACATACCGTACAGTTTTAGACACAGCATCACTAAAGCAGTCACCCATCAACTTAACAGTGTTGGTGCTGAATTGGGGAACTTTAGATTTACTTGATGATTTATTGATTTTTTCTATATTGTACTCTTTTTTCTATTGGATATTGGTAAATTATGTTGTTTTTCTATTTTATATTTGATTTAACATTTCATTGCTAACCTAATCTGTTAGCAGTTTAGAATAAATCCCTCAGGATAGAACTGCTACGAATGATCTCATTTGTTATCCAACCTTTACGCATTTTATCTTTTTTGATCAATATTTTCATCTTTAAGGATGCGAAAATTAAATGCATCGAGTGTGATGCATCATACTGTTCATCCGAACATAAATCTCTAAAGTTTGAGCAAGATGGTCTGCGATGCTCAAGTTATCCACATTCCAGATACATGCTTCGATACTGCTACTATAAAGCACATAATCAGTGGTCGTTTCTGATGTGAATGGATGGATTTGATAGAGGGGGAGGGTGGCAAAAAGCCACATGCTCTTGGGCCACCATATTAGGCCCTTTATGCTACCTCCCCCGGCGGTGTCGCTCTCCCTCCACCTACCCGAGCCAACCCAACCTGAGTATGAACTCGAGCAGTGCGACAGTCGAAGCGCCACCGATGTCACCCATACTTCTCATTTCTACCAGCGCCGGACAGTCGCACAAAATGTGCTCCGGCGTCTCATCTTCAATGTAACATGCACGGCAGAGGGGGTAGTAACTAGTCCCATGCGGTGCATGTGCTTATTCAGCTTGCAGTAACCAGTCAACAGTCCTACAACTTGGCGAAGGTTTCTGCCAGAAAGAAGCAGGCAATATTTTGCCGTTCTGGACGATAGCCTGGGAATGGCTTGGCAGCATGCAGTTTCAGATTCCCATCTGTTTCACGCAGAATGGTAGTTCGTTGTTTTATTAGGTCGCTGAGTGCCGCCGACGTTAGAGGTAAGGCAGGTTCCGGTCCAACAAACGGAGAACGCGATCCCCGACCCGCCAACCCGTCAGCAGCCTTGTTGCCTGGGTTACCTTTGTGTCATTTCACCCACACAAGTGATACGTTATTATGTGCAGCGATCGCCTCCAAGGTGTTGTAGCATTGAAGCACCAAATCCGAAGCGATCCTGTAGCTGTTGAGGGCTTTTAGGGCAGCTTGGCTAACACAGGGAGCACGCAGTCCTTTGCAGCATCAAGGAGGGGCATCTTAGTGACGTCCTCTCGAATGACGCTAACATGGCCCCACACGCCGTCGTGCCGTCGTTTCTGATGTTTAATCATATCTATTTCTGAATGTGCGAGTTGGTACATTGGTTGCAAATTCCAGATAATAAGATTTAGCTAGGTCAACAAAAATATCTCTATCGGTCGAATTACTCGCATAATTAATATTGAAATCATCGCATCAGATGATGTAATCGGCAATATCAATCCGAAATCAAAGTTAAGTTATTTATGAATATATCATAACAACCCAGCCAATGGCATTCTAAGAGAACTTGTGAAACAGATTCTTTTAATGCAGAAATCTAGAAATCTATTTTTGGACTTACTTGAGATCATCGATATATCTTCAAGTCATTGTTCGACTTTCCTACATTTTAACTTTTGTGCATATTCCCAACTATGTACGGTAGTCGAGGATTGTCTGTATTGTTAATCCGTATACAGATATAGAGATTCACTTATAGTCATCTATAGTAGTCGGTAATGTTCGAAAATATCCGGTGGGTTGGGCTTGGCTACGCCTAGCTGCTAGATACATGGGAACGAGGAATTCTTCAGTTGAGTATTGGCAATTGAATGAAGCATTTTCCTTTATTAACGGTTGCTTGTTTATATATATTCGCCTTGCATATTTTTTTTAAATTCATTTCTCACTAACGACATTTTTTCACTGCAAAGAAAATTTGTTATAAAATGTCAACAACTTAGTGAGTCAATCAGACAAATTACACATTCGTTTCAAACAGAATTTGAAACAAGCATTTGATATGAGACAGTTTTATATTCTTAATAATGTTGCGGTCGCTTATATCCGCATAAGCAGAAAAAAAACTGGGTATAACGAAGAACGAGATATTCTCATTTGTACTACAGTTGAAGAGCAACCGCGAATGTGTAGTAGAAAAATTGTTTAGCAACTGTTTCAGACAAGGCCGTCCATACAGTTGTAAAGAAAAATAAATTGCGTTCCTACCTACAAATTAGACAGATCAAACGAAATATTTCCAAACGACAAATACGCAAGGTTTGCGCTTTCTGACGCCCTTAGAACGTTGTAATAATCCTGAAAATTTTGTTAAAAATATATTATTTAGTGACGAATACTCTTACGCTCAGCATGGACACCATAATTCTGCTATTATTCCGTATTGATCTAACGAGGGAAGAACGGCAACTTAGCTCTAAATGAAACTTGGCGGGTCTAAGAGTACCTTGGTATAAGAACAAAAGCATATACTGTTTCTACCCAATCGTTTGATTTCGGGGTACAGCCCCCTCAAAGATTTGAATGATTTTTAAATTTTTGTAAATATCCCGGAAACTATACAAGATTTCTTCTTTTTTGTAGAATATAATTTGAACTATATTACATAGGTCCAAGGATGACGCGAATTGTTTTCGGAAAAAATTAATAACGGGGGACCGGGTACCCCATATCCTAATTTTTTGAAATTTTTTTATTTTTGTTTTTCAGAAATAAAGTCGGTTTACTAGCAAACATAGACGGTTAATAATTATTATGATAATTAATAAAAGATATGAGAAAACGACAGTGAAATATTACTTGCCATTGATTGTGGTAATAAATATATAGATATTTATCTAGAAATTATTTGTTATTTGGATAACGTTGAAATGACCATAGGCGGTCGTTTCAAATAAGCCTTATTTTTTACCGTTTGGCATGATATTCTATATAGCAATATTAATATAATTAACATGTTTAACATTGATATTATAATTATACATATGGCAATTACGCTATGTAATTATTGCAGTAATGGTAGTCATTATAAAAGTGTTCAAAACACAGCCACCACGAGCAACGTACAATAGCAGGTTTTTTTACAAATACCACACAAGGGCGTGGACTCTGCATCCTTTGAAAAACAAAACTTTTTAAATGATTCCGCCCTTTCATCCACGTATCCACTCTTATACCACGGGTACTTGAAGACGTCGAAGAATCTTAGCGAACAAAACTGATTGTGGGTTAGTGATTGCAGTTTAATAACATTATTTCTCTAGTGCAAATCAATGTCGTAGAATCACTGTATCCGAAAAAGTTTTGATAAAATTTTTCCATGATCTAAAACCAAACACATCTAGAGGTTGTACCATTGGCGTTGTTTTTTTGGGATATTTAAAATGTTTACAGTTTTATCCTCTAGCAGCACAATATCCACCCCATAAATCGATCAGGAGAACACTTTTCGACCCTGCATTCGGCAATAATACATCTGTTAGCTAGGTTTTAAAATTATTTGAAGTGAGCTTTCCAGACGTCGAAAAAGAAATATACACATTTCTGGGTCCAAACATGATTGTGCAACTCTAGGTCCAAACGTATTCGAAGATTTCTTTAATGCTAAAAATAATGGCGAAAGTAAGCGTCGATTTGCCGAAATGGCTGGTAAAATTGTATAATTATGTGTAGTAAAGTGCAAAGACACTTTAAACACTTTCAACGGTTTTCTGATCCATTACTGCCAAAGTACGACCGGAGTGTATTTCTAGATTATATCCACTCTGAACGGCGTTGTGTACGTTGCTTCCGCCGATACTAGTGATATGGGGTTTGACTTCCTTAATAAGATTATTGCTTAACAACCGTGGCTCTTCCACACCAGCACGTGTCGACCGAGTAATATAATAATTTTTTTTATTTTGCGTGACGCAATAGTATGTATTTTCTTGTAATGCCATATCCACCATGCCATGTCCTTCTTTAAACGTGCGGTGTACAATTACTTGTTTAGTTTCTAAATTATTTTTCTATCGTCAATGTTTTTTTTGAAATTTTGTAAGAACGTATTCTGTAATAAACCGTAGTTTATCTGTATGCCTGCCACCTCTGTTAATATTTTCTTCCATCTATATAACTGCCGTAGCGATTTAACCTATCTGAAATGATGTTTCATGGTTTCGAGAGAACGTCGCCAGGTTTTGCCAATATTCCGGTTTTCTAGAGCTTTCATTTTGTAATCTAGGTCAACAACACTGCCTCCTTCTTCGGGAACACATGTAATATTTTCATAATTGTCTTCTTCATCTTCTGCTAGATCTTCCACAAATTGCGCTTCATGTGGTTCTTCTAATATGTCAAACTCCAATCCTGTTACATATTCAAAAGAGAACATGTTTTCTTGTTGAACACTTACTATCACATCCTTCGACGCATCATGCAACTCAAGTTCTTGAGGCGTCAAAGGAATTATTGCGATGTTGGCTACTTGAAACGTTGCAAGTAACATGTTCAATACTTTAGCTTTATTCATCTCTGCCATTATGCTAAACTGCAAATTTACACTGCAAGAAAAAAATGCTTCTGATACATAATTTGAAGCGGTCACCTTATATACGCATTACGATAATGGCGTACGTGACAGATCACTTGTACTTTTAGATAATGGATATTTACATCGATATATCCATCAGATTATATTACGATATTTCTTGGAAACGTTATCGAAATAATAAATGGTTTCTAGATAAATATCTATATATTTATAACCACAATCAATGACAAGTAATATCTCATTATCGTTTTCTCATACCTTTTATTAATTATCATAATTATTAAACACACTGTTCGGATTACTCCTCCCGCACAAGTATTAATTAATTCGGGACGACACGTGTTTCGGGAATAC
>JARFOC010001900.1:0-11486 GCA_031763485.1 Osmoderma eremita
TAATATTATTTGAAATTTGTTGCCATAAATATGTTTTAAAAAAGGGTTTTTTGGTGTACTTTTAAGTATTTTAAAAACTGAAATATATTTCAGTTTCAAGCCGTGCCATCACACTAAAGAAATAATAAACAAAATTTTATATGAACTGTTAATATTTGGTATTTTTCTTTGGGTAAATGGCATTAACAGAAGTCTTCAGGGAAACGACTGGGACACTTGTAACATTTACTTACTTAATAAATTCATTCTTAATTTTCTAACTTCTGTTTTTTTTTTCATATCCGTCTTACGTAAAATATTACCATTTGCAACATATACCATATTTTTTAATGCCCGCGCATACATGCAAACAATATTTTGGAACGATGCTGTTTTCCTAAACTACATTAATCTGTACGCGAAGCCACGTACTCCGTATTGCATTTCTCAAAAATCATTATTTCTTTATTAGCATAACCTTTTCGAATATGTTAAACGAAACTGTCAATGCGTTTCCTTTGCGCAACTTGTGTGCTCACTTTCTGAACATAATTATAGTCATGAGAAAAAAAAGCTTGTACAGAAGAATGAATACATTTACGTACGGTAGAACGGAATTATGCATCCTGTCAAGTTTGAAATATATGACATTTGGCGGGCTAGTCTGTTTAGTTGTATTCGCAGACCGCCAGATGGGTAGACAGACAAATTTAACGTTAAGTGCCCCATCTATCCTAACTATATTATCTCTGGTAATATATAATTTTAATATGAACTGAACTTTTGGACTGGCCTGTACAGCGTGCTAGCTACAGCTATCAGAGGGCATACCTATACCTTTTAATGTAATCTCTCGCTACTTTGAGCAATCGTCTCATATATTTTGGAACAGCCCTTTTAACAAACAGATACAGCGATAACAATCTCTAACATGCTTCTACGAATTCTTTTACATATTTTTCTTTTACATTTGTTTTTACCCATCCTAACCTACCTAATCCTATTTATACACATTTTCTATTTACCACAAAATGCTTTGTCGTCTGAGTACATTATATGGTTTAAGCGTAATGTAGTTTTACGCGCCGATGTATTCACCACTTATTTCCACTCAGACCTCACCACAAAAACGACTAAAGCAGATTTCCCGTTACGTCGCCTCTCTCTTTGGATAAAAAAAATACGCAAACAACAAAAATTGAACCGAAACTTGCCCATCTGTTCTACCCACCTCGGCGAAAAGGGTTATAATAAGCATCCAGTCACTGTTAACGGTAATTTTATATTGCATAACGGCACTCGATCTTTAAGTGCAGGCGGCAGAATGCACGTCTTGTCTCTGGGGCATTCAATGATGAATTCAGAGATAAAAACTAGCGATATTTACATTTACGCATGTGACGGGAACGTGGCAAAAATTGACGTGAATGCTTCCCCATTCACGTCACTTTTTAAATTCATCTTCATCCTTCCCGATGAAGATGAATTTATTATGGGATAACCACTGACGAAAACGCACTCGATAATATGGAATTTTCTTCCTTGGAATTTATTAGCAATAGAGGAGTACTAATACACAGTATCGGGAAATCCACACCGCACAAATTAATTTAATAAGATTCGGGACATATGTTTCAAGAGCACGTCGGCTCCCATTATCAACCAATTCCCGAATAGCTGAGTAAAATAGATGAGTAAAATAGATGAGTAAAAATTGCAAGGACTGTGGGGCAGCACAATACACACACTGTTCGGATTACTCCTTCCGCACAAAAGTATTTATTAATTCGGAGTAATCCGAACAGTGTGTTTATTAACAATAGATGCGTTTTGAAAAATGGTTTTGTATTTTTTGACGCATTCGGTAGTGTTTGGTTCTGATAAACACAAGTGCCATGTCAGGAAATGGAAATGGTTTCCTCCCGCGTATGAATTTCTTGATTAGCACCAATTGTACAGCTTAATCCTTTTTGTCTGGGACAAAATTAATGTACTTACGACACATGTGGATTTCTTACCTCAAAGGATTTAAGAACGAGTAGATTTGCGAAGTGGAGTACCGCAAGGGTCTATTTTAGGTCCTCTACTTTTCCTGAATTATATAGATGGTGATTGTTGGTGCTGATTTCAGATGGATCGTCATTTATTGATCATCTGAGGAGTGATCCAATGTGTTTACTATACTACCCTACAGTACTTGCAATCTCTACCGTATCGTATTTAGAAAAAATACGTTTTGAAAAGCATCTTGATCATATGGTCTTTGTTTTATTCAATCCAAGTCAAGACAATATTGCGTTGGAACTCGACCTATTTCTCTAGCACTCAACACATAAACAGCTCTTACATGTATATACATGCAAAGAATCCTTGTACTAGCAGATGTTTGCCGGTACATTTCATAGTAAAAAATTCTCAATTATTATTGTATTACATCTAATTGGTCTAAATTCTAAAGGCGAGAAAAGAACTCACATCTGTATTCCCCTCAGGTATAACACACACCACCACTACTTAACAGAATTACAAACTGTACTGTCAAGTTCTCTCTGCATACTCGAGGAAGATGTACATATGTCGACAAATACTCGCCATTCAGCTTCTGTGTCATTTGATAAACAATTATACACTTCATGTACTGAGTGTTTGACCTCCTCCTCAGACTGGTAAAGACATCTGGTTTTCGTAATAGTCCCAGATATCTTCTAGCATCTCCGATCGACGTTGTAGAAAGAACTCCCGAGCAATTAGCAATTAAGTTGTTTTACTAGTAGCAATTTATCGATAACGTCTCCTGATAGGAATGCCGTAGTAAAGTGTCAGATTCCATCGATTTTATTGTTCTGTGGAATAGACTGATGATACGTTGATTAAGTAAGATATTACGGATAGGTAGCAAAAATATTGCAAAAGATATTTTTTTCTAGGAAGTAAATTGTCATACCTCGTTCCATAATAACTGCAAATATATTAACCCTTTATCAGAGATGTTCGTTATGGACAAATTTTCAAGAATAGATCCAATTATTTTTGCTATTATTTCATCGCTTTAACGCACGGAGGCTGATTGATTAGAGTATAGCTGTGTGGTCCTACATACAATTGCGCAGCACGGTTTGGTCAGTTCATTTCTTTTTTCTGACATCCATGTATCTGCATATGTATGAATGATTAAAAATCGTATATTTGATGAGTGGGTAACCTACATTCGGAAATATTTATGTTTGTAATAAATCTAAACGTCACTCAGGGAAATTAAGGCTACATACATACGTTAGAATAGTAAAAGTGTGGCCTGCTAATTGGTTTACATTGTTATTTTGTATTCCGAAGCGTTAGCAATACAACCGGATAATTAGACGAACGATTTTAAGATGAAATAATAGTTCCGTAAAATATCGTATAAAAGGAAGAAATGAAATGATGTATTAAAATTGTATTTTAATATATGGAAAGTTTACCGAAAAACTTAAATTTAGATGGGGATCTTTGTGAAAATTGGAAGAAATTTAAACAAAGTCAATGTGACATTTATATGACTGGTTCGGATAAAAGTGAGAAATTAACCGATGAAACAAAGGTTGCATTTTTATGAAATCTTGCCGATCAGAATGCATCTGAAGTATTTAATATCTTTAATCCAAGTGTTCCTTATAGATAGAAAAGACATTAAAAAAGTGTTAACCGTATTTGAAAATTACAGCACACCAAGAAAAAATATAGTATATGAAAGGTATATATTTAACAAGAGGAACCAAAAAAAAAATACGAACATTTTGAACAATTTTTAACAGACATTAAGAAATTTGTCTGTGACAATTTAAGTTTGGGAATCTCAGGGAGCGGGTGGTTAGAGACAAAATTGTCTTGGGAATTAATGATCTTAGCCTTCAAGAAAGATTACTCAGAATCGGAGAGTTTGATTTACAAAACGCAAACGATTTTTAGATCAGCAGAATTGTCAAAAATACAATCAAAAAGTCTAGAAGAAAGAACAGTTGATATTATTGGTAAAAAGGATCAAGCGATCAAGAGGAATTTACGGAAGAAACGTGAATTCAGAGAAGCATCCAGTATTGAGCTAGTTAAAATATTTTCCATCATAATGGTTGGTCTAAAGATAAGAAAGCATTTGATAATATTGTCAAATTTTACTTCAAATTACCAAAATCTACTCGTTGAAGATGATTTGGCATTTTTAAATCCATCGGCTAATAGTCCCTGGGTCATCAAGACGCAAGAACCTATATTCTTAAATTATTTTGGTGTTTAGAAAACTAAATCTCGACCCAGACAAGACGTGTATTGGCCAGGAATATCTAATAGCATAGAAGATGTTATTTCTAAATGTAGTATCTGTGAACTTTACCATAATTCGAATCCTAAAGAACCACTAATACTTCATGATATCCCAGACCTACGTTTGAATAAAATTGACGGTGATATTTTGGAATTTGCGTGTAACGACTACCTGGTGGTTCAAGTTTATTTTTTTCCAAATGGCTAGAAATTATTCCAATTGGGTATAAAACATAAACAGTAGCTATTAACAAACTCAAAATTTTATTCACAGAGACAATCATTAGGGATAATATGCGATTTAGCTCAAGTGAATGTGAAATGTTAAAAAATGGAATTTCGAAATAATTACTGGCTCGTCCAGATACCCGAGGAGTAATGGGCAGATAGAAAGAGCGGTTCAAACTGAGAAATGTCCCGCTGAGGATGGCAACTTAGTTTCCGAAAGACGTATCCGGAGTTTTTTCACTCATCGAGGTGGTAAGGGTGTCTTTTTAATTTTTACAACCCGATTGTAAGAAAAATGCTTCTTCATATGTACAACGCAATTTTTTTCTGCTGAAAAACACTCTGAGCGGGTGAAGTGAATTTTTGAAAATGGGATATTTTCCATTCTGTCTAAGCACGTAACTCGCTAACGGTAAGAGATATAGAAAAAGTTTTAAGACAAAAAATGTTTGCTTAAATGACTTTTATTAAGCAGACAAGAAGGAAATTCAATATATCAACATTTTTACATAAATTCTTTCCGAAACTTGTGAACTTGTTTGCGATTAATAATAGCTAAGGGGAAACGAAATATTTAATTCTTAATTCCGTTTTAACAATCACAACAAAAGCCACCAAGTTATTAAATTAACCTATTTCACAGCGAAGTTAGCAATGGTGTGGATTGAACTTCACAGCAGAAGGAATCATCAAAAAAAATGCTCTTAAATATGTAATTGTTAATTATAAGTTCGGAATTTTTTCCACTTAAATTATTTGATATTAAAAATAAAACCTCATTTTTTAAACACATTTTATATCGTAACTGAAATAAATAAAGCCAAAACTTTTTTATTCCAACGAATTTTACAATCCAACTTAGAAATATATTTTCTCATTAACTAATTAATTTCTCATCAAAAATACGATATATTTTAATCACAACATGGCATTTTTTACTTTTTCAACGTATAATTATTCTTTCAAATCAATTTCACAATATTTATGGCGCAAACTGAAATGGTTGATATCATTAATATATAACCAGGGTAAACATATTTGCAAATAATGCTCTCTACAACATATTAAATGCGGATCAGCACCTTATGGCATTCTCACAAGATTATCACATCAGAAGAAATGTAATACACATTACCCAATTTGCGTATTTTAATACTGAAATGCATTCTGCGCCTTTCGCTCGCCCAAATCAGGTTGTATTCGGTACAGTAATTTCGCAACCAGCCTTAATAACACCCTGACATTTGCTTCGTAACACAACGTCCCAGTGCGAAAAATAAAAATAAAGACGATGACATTTACATTAAAACGGGACACAATTTTCGATAGTAACCATCGGAGATATGTTCTGGGTCCGTTCAAGAGTTTCAACCTACTTAACACAGTAACATTCAAAACGTTACTTTTTGTTTTGCCATGTAAAATTAAGATTTGCGAAATTGGTGAATATCTTGACTTATTCCGATGTCTTGCGATGCCCTATTCTGAGAATATGTAATAACAACAATTTGGAAATTAATGTGAGGCAAACACAGATGTTTAAAATTAACGAATCTTAAGAGTGTGCTCATGTTATTTTTCTTGGTGTAAAATACACTTGCCACGGTGCGTTTGAGGTTAGTTTATTGTCGACACTTTTACTACAAATATCTGCTACAATTGGATGGAAATATACGAACGAGGAAAATATAAATAAATAACGATTAAATTTTAACAAGTAATTAAAAAAATATATTTAGTGTAACTAGAATTGGCCATAATTGAAGATTCTACTGCAAATGCCCCGTTTTTTTAGTGAGCATTGATGTGATTTGATTTGATTTGAACATTGAACGAAAGGAGGGGTTGTGACAAATAAAATTACTTCTGAAATAGAACAATGGAAAGTGTGAAGTGAACGCAATTAGATATGAAATATTAGAAAGAAAGGTTATGCCACATACTAATTACAAGAATGGAAATATAAACGCTACAATCATGTGAGAGCCCTGTCAGTGTAGAAAAGAATGTTTTGAAGAGGATACAGTTTTATTAAAATTTAATACTATCCCTGATAAAATTGAAAACAAAGCCATTTATCTTCTTGGTAATATTTCACCCCATACTTCGGTTCGTTCTCGCCCAGTAAATAATAGGTACCAATCTCGCATTGGTGGATACAAATTTGAAATTCGAAATGGAAATACTAAAATACATGTTTGTAAAGAAGCGTATTGTTGCATTCGTGCCATTTCAAACAAGATTAAAAGATCTCCAAGAAGTGCTTCTAACTGCAGCAAAGAATTGCAACGACTGTTCTTGCTATCACGAATGTACAGTATCGGGAAATCCAGATACGACAAATTGGTTTAATAAAATTCTGTACATATGTTTCTGTCAACCAAGTCCCGAATCTGGGCCCACATGCTCTCGAAGCATATGCACCGAATTTTATTAAATCAATTTGTAGTGCCTAAAATTCCCGATACTGTGTGTTATTCTCACTACAGCAGAAATAAAAATTACCTATGTCCTGATCTTAACGTTAAAAGAATGTATGAGTTATACCTTTCAGATTTTCAATCATTTAGGTTCATATTAATGAGAGAAGACATCAGAGTAAAATTGACTTATGACTTTCTTTGTAGTTATTCTAAAATGAACTTTAAATGGAGATTTGGCAATCCCAGGACGGATACTTGCCAAGTTTGCCAATGTGTCAAAATCAACGTCCAGCGACTCCAGAAAATACTAACAGATAAAGCAAGAAGCACAATCATTTTTTGTAAATTTATCCCCGAAAACTGCACTCGCGAATGAAAACAAAAATATCAGCGTGCTGTCTTTGGTCACCAACAATAATTTCCACTACCAAAAATTTCATCAGGAGATGGTTTTTACTTAAAAGAGTTATGGTTCTTCAATTTCTGCATTTACTCTTGTAATAATCACGTTGCTTACTTCTTACGATGCAACCGAATATTAAAAGAAACCCCAAACCAACCTATCAGCTTCCTCCAACACTGTTTTGAAAATCTTCTTGATAAAGAAATAAAATCAAAATGAGACGAATTCCTAGGAAAATTAGATAAGTGTAAATGTAGTAACTGTACTAATTACTTTTGTTAAATTATTAAATAAATACCATTATTAATGTAAATTTTTCCAATCTCCATGACAAATATTCCAACTGGTTAGAGGAAATATTTTTTTAAATTAAATTTATAATAAATAATAAGCTTAGGAAGTATTTGAATTTTACTATAAATTCAAAGTATAACTTTTAGGATTTTATTCTTTCTATACATTGAATGGTTCAACAATTTATCAATGGTACAATCAATATACGGTTCATTAAGCTTTTGATTTGATTTGATACTACCATTCAATCCGTGTTGATTGAAAGATTTTTCAATCTAAAGTGTTTTTCGAAAGTTTTCATTGTGATCAATACATTTTTAGGCAAATTAGTAATTTTTCTAATCCAATTTCTGGTATTTAATGTCAATTTTGATTACCAAAAAAAAATGCAACATACACACGATTACACACTAAAACCTACAAGTGATTCCCTTCTCGTTGATATAAGGATTTTCACATAATACGAGTACAAACATTAAAAACTCGATATCCGCAACGTTTGGCTGGAGTAATTCCATTATTATCACAAAAGGAGTCCCAATAGAACGATGACATTTATCTTCACCACAATTTAGTCGGTATACGCTACTTTCATCGTCTACCAGACAAAATTAGATTTGCAACTATAAAAGTCGTCCATAAACGAATAGCAACGAGGTAAATGGGAACTATAAACATTACTTTTTATGGTACCAGAAGCTGCAAGTCGGCTGACGATCAGTTCTGGTTAAACGTAGATCTAAATTAATTACGAAAATGAGATATGGGAGTTAACAGCGTGCGTTTAGTATGCGAACAGAGTCGTACTTGGCCGCAGGGACAAGGAAGAATTCGGGTGGTGGATCCACCAGTAGAATAGATAGTCTGCGACAAAATTGATGTACTTTACTGCTACTTAAAAATTTATTTGCTGTAGATACATTACCGTCCATACGTTCAATCGCTTCAACGACAATTTTTCTCGCCACAAAATAAATAAAAAATACCCTTACCACCTCGATGAGTGAAGAACTCCTGGATACGTATGTCGGCAACTAAGTAACTAATACGTATCCAGGAGTTCTTCACTCATCGAGGTGGTAGGGTATTTTTTTATTTTTTTACTATTTTAAGCCACCGTATCCTATTTTGTATTTTATAACAAAATAAATGTAGGAATTCTGGTAGACCCAAATTTATTGAAAGAATACAAACTTTGCGTACTAACACGATGTATTTTATGCATTAAGAGCCTGGCAACATTAAGTGTAATCAATAGAGAGCGGATTTTATGCTGTATGAAATGACAAAATATGCGCGTGAAGTTTTGCAGAGATAGTTAGCCATATATGCTCAGTACACCCTGAAAATTTCAACTACCTAGACTTCAAAATTGACTATTTTCTTCACACATTTTGGCTGATATCTCGGAAACGGTTAGAGCTATTGGAATTTGGTTTTTACCAGTCGATGCGCCGTGGAATGGCGCTTATTTTGGTATATAACATGTCCCGGATATCTTATTTTCAAAAGTATGCAAAATAGCCCAAAATTAAGCATTTCTTTCATATTTTTTGACAATATCTAAACAGTTCTAGACAGCCCAATCACATGAAACTTTGCAGACGTAGGTAGCCATATATGCTCAGCGCACCCTGAAAATTTAAACTGCCTAGACCCTCTGGTTCGGTCTCTACGCTCCTCCAAAATTCCTCGATTGTACTTCAAAATTGACTATTTTCTTCACACATTTTGGCTGATATCTCGGAAACGGTTACAGCTATTGGAATTTGGTTTTCACCAGTCAATGCACCGTGGAATGACGCTTATTTTGGTATATAACATGTCCCGGTTATCTTTATTTTATCGTCGAAAAGATCGAATTCAATGTTCAAAAGTATGCAAAATAGCCCAAAATTAAGCATTTCTTTTTCTTATTTTTGACAATATCTAGACAGTTCTAGACAGCCGAATCACGTGAAACTTTGCAGACATAGGTAGCCATATATGCTCAGCACACGTTGAAAATTTCAACTGCGCACACACTTTGGTTCGGTCTCTATGCTCCTCCAAAATTCCTCGATTGTACTTCAAAATTGACTATTTTCTTCACACATTTTGGCTAATATCTCGGAAACGGTTAGAGCTAGCGGAACGGGTGTCTCACCTTTTCCCTACGTCGGTACGCGTCGCTACAACTTCCAATCTCGGGGAGATGCAAATGAGTGCCGTGAAAAATTCAAATTTCCCGTGATCTGTGCGTGACCGATTTTAACACTACTATTCTATTATTTATTTTGAGCATATCCGTTGCTCGGCAACCAGTACACTGGGTATTATTACAGGTGAAAACAGATGCTTTGAATACGAGAGAGGCGTTTAGCGCTTTCGAACGTGATTTATCGGATATGTGGCGAATTGATCGCGCGAACTTTGTATACGTACAAACGGTTATTCGTTCCGAATGGTCCATTGTGCCGGTTTGCGTTAATAATTCAAAAACGTTTGTTCTATCATGCGTGTCCTGGAAGTGCCGTAACGGGATAATAAAGTTTTGGGAATGAGGTGATTCCTAGATTTACGCGCAAATATGTAGTATTATTTATATTTACTTTTCATGACCGTCGTAAAATGGTGAGAAAGAACTTGCAGTTTTCTGTACAGCCACACGTGTGGTTAATGTCTACCAGCGGCCATATCTCATAACCGTTCATCTTACAACCTTGCGACAAAAATTTTATCAATAAAGGTGGCAAAGAGAATTTCAACAAAAATACTTTCCAAAATAACCGCCAAGGGGCGTAACATTTTAAGTGAATAAGAAATCCGGCATATTCCCTTTAAGTTCTTCACAAGGAATTGGACTTATATGTAGTAGGGAATTGTTTAGTTGTCCATAGGAATAACAGAGGGCGCTATTTCTAATTTATACAAATTTCTTAAAAATTCCAAATAGAACGATATATCATTTAATATTGAATAACCGAAGAGAATGATGGAAACCAGAAACTTTGTCACGAAGCTAATAAGTACTTTATGACGTTTCCAAGAAAAAAAACTTTTACCCGCAAGTTGTTTCTCGTAAAAGTCATAAAGTATTTATTTACTAATTAAAATCGTAAATGTACCTTTTTTCTTGTGTGGTGCATCCAACTTGGCTATTGACTTGTCATGGTCCACAGCGTAGGAATGCATTTGTGTGTGTGTGTAAAGTGTTTTTCGCCGTAAGGGGTAAAACACGGTTAATTATTTTCCCAACGGTGAATGGTGACTCTAGAGGGTACCGGACTCGCCAGAGAAATTCTAACATCGTTCGGACCCCATAACCCGCTTACTCTTAGAGCACCATCAAGAAAAGAAAACATTTCTTCATTGTACCTTCCAGGTAATGATACGAGAACCAACGAAAAATATATTTTGATGTATAAAATAAAAGATAAAGTAATTCTGAAGATGCATTATTTTCCCTCTAGGAATGTCAGCAGTGTGTTAATAATTATCTAAAGGACGTTAATCGAGCACCTAGCAATCCATAAATCGTACTGATTACAGCGATAGCAAGCAAATTCTAGAGTATAAACTCGAATACGCATCTAGTGATGCGCCACTGCAACATATAGTATTCTATTCTTTTTTATAGAGGTATAAAACTTTAAGTTGGCAACACTTTTTAACTGGCGGCCATTTTGTCAGCTGTCAAGTGATTTATGGTTAGTTTGGTTTGGCATTTCAACATGAATAGGCTGACGCCTGAACAACGCTTCCAAATTGTGCAAATTTATTTTGAAAATCATGGTTCTGTTGGAAATACGTATCGCGCACTACGTCCATTTTACGGTCAACATAATCGTCCATCAGAGCAATTAATTCGATTAACTATG
>JARFOC010001911.1:0-11485 GCA_031763485.1 Osmoderma eremita
CTGAATAACATATGAGTATTATTGCTATATAAATCAATTACGCGTGGGTAAAGAACCATTGGACGTATAGTATGTACGAATGCCCTATGATATTTGCAAATATTTTTCGGGAAAATAGCGAACGCGGTAATCAAAAATATACAATATCTAGTTTATTATCGTCGGAAGAAACCAAAATGCGCAAATAATACACCAGCGGACGCAAAGGCCACACACTAAAACCGTTAACTACTGAAACATATCAACAAAAGTTAATAAATCTCCAATGCTAACCGACACTGACCGATGATAGTCGATTCGATATTCAGTCAAGTTTTATACATATTAAATATTATATTCAGCGCCCCACCGTTTTGGTAATATGTATTAAAATCTATTAAAATATTATTCAAAATAAGTATATTTATTGGACATAAGTATGTTTATTTTTAACAAACTATTTACAGCAATCATATAGCTAACATTCATTACTTACCTTCTTTATTCTTATTCATCACTGTCTCCATATATATTCTACACTAAATAATATAATATCAACTAACCTTGTGGCGGTAAATTTAAAATTGGAAAAAAAACTGCTGCACTGGTTATTGCATTAGTATAACGATGACGATATTCTAACTTCAATTTTTAATAGGTAAATACAACTAGCTGAAGAATTATTTCACTGATTTCACTAATAGGCGATTCAGAAACAAATCAAATATATTCTCTATCGTACATGGAATTGTAGAAATCTACCTTTCTGTGTTTATTTTTCTGCCTTTGCTTAATTGTGTTTTTTTCTATTGTTTTAGATGAAGTTGGTGAACTTCGCCGTTACGACATGGGTACTAGCGACGACACTAGTGGCATCCATCTTGGCTCAAACAAGGCCGGTATCAGATCGACCTGGCCGTTTCTTGGCCTTACCAGTGCCGCAAAAGTGCGCTAACAGTAAGTGTTATTGTTAAGAATTATGCGCAAGCGCACTACATGTTATACCTAATTCATAAAATTTAACAAGGCAGTACGAATACTACTCGAGCAAACAAAAATAATCTCAATACTAACTTCATTACTCAACGTATATTCTTAGCAAAATACATTTCGTGATTCGGAAGTATAATCGATTATTTTCTATGCTCTTGTGATATTATAATTGATTATATTTCAAAACGTACTGAGATATAATTATTTTCGACACACAAGTACGAAACAATTTGACATTGACAACAGTCTTTTAAGCATCGGAAAAGTATTCCATTAAATAAACGCATTTCTTTTGTTACGTATACTGATGTACACGGAAACCGTTTCATTTTCTTTTTCGTTGTATGCAAACGTGTCGAAGTACTTATCCATTCTGCATGTTAATATCTGTACTGTAAACTTCACTCTTCTTTATTTAGAAAGTTTTACGACACACACAAGTAGGTACGCATCACCTCAAACATTACCCGTGTACAAACGTGGGCGTCTTTGCGTAACAATTGAAAACCAAATCTTCCGTTTGAAAAAACCGCCCTTCGAAAACGCAATAAAGTTTTCGTAAATTGTAAAATTGGATGGCAGAATCACGTTGCGTCAAAGCGGTTTTTAAACAACCCGTAATCACGTCGAACGTTCAAGGTAAAGCGAAATGTGCAAATAATTGGTCGAGTCGGCTGACGGAGAAACTGCTTCTTCTGCCCCGCAGCAGATATTAACCTTAACAATACGTAATGTTGTACTTACTTCTATACTTAATTATGCGTGTATGAACGATCCGATGATTAAGTTTTATAAGTACTTGTACCTCTGCAATATAATGGGGATGTGTAATTTGCATCGGTTATCCGAAAGAATGAACGGTTCCACTTTCACTATTTAATTATGTATTAGTTCAGATACGACGAATTACTTAGCTAAATTTTCCTTTGTTGCAAACAGTTATCGCACAAAGAGAAACAATGTATAACAACATATGTATATTTAGCGCCAAATCAACTAGAAAAAAACATTGAATTTTATTAACTATTAATCTAATTTAGAAAGTGAATTACACTAGAACCAAATCCAAAGAAATTCTATGATCAATTGAATTTATAATTAGGGTGAGCTATGAATATTACAACTTCGTTCAGAACACTTAATTAAATGATAAATCATAACTGCCAAGGCAGTGTCACATCAAACTATAGTAACTGTCACATTTGTGCAATTCGAAAATGTTTGATTTGTGATACATTCTTACTTAAAGTTGTGTTAAAAACTCTATAAAACAAGAAAATGGTGGGTGTGTACCCAGATCACTTTTAATTAAGCATTGTAAAGCAACATAACCTAAAATTGTTACTTGTCAGTCTGTGAAAAGATTAAGCAGTGTTATAAACTGCAAAACACCACTTCAAATATAAATTCAATTGATCTCCTGATATTTTACAAACGTGTATTGGTTCTAGTACGTATAGATATTTATATTTTAATTATTTCTTTAATTGTTTAATCAGGACCGAAACAGTTTTCATTCCGCGGTCACAACTACTTCTTCACCGGCCACGTACCCGCCCTAGCCAATAGAAAAATGGACTGGCTGGATGGCAGAAATGTTTGTAGAGAATATTGCATGGATTTGGTTTCCATAGAGACGCAAGAAGAGAATAATATGATCTTCCGTGTGATCCAACAAAGTAAGTAATCAATTTAACATACTTTTAATTTCAGTTTGGCATATAAATGTCGCTTTGACAGTTGTGACGTCTTGAAAAGATCACTTGCCAAATTTCATATTTTTAAAACCCACTTTGTATTTATTATTTTTCGTAATGTTGTTTTTGTGTTTGTTATATTCTCACTCTTTCAACCTTATTTTGAAATAACCTCAGCGACTTTTGCGCAACGTTCCCGCCATTTCACAATACATACTCCGAGACTACAATATTATGAATCGCACGCCACCACGATTTTTCCTCCATTCTCTGATGACGCAAGACGTGTGCTTCTGCCGCGAGATTTCGATTCTCTTTACGAATCCAATTATTGTTTACCATACGAATCGCAGGTCGCGAAATTATCTTCATTACGTCGCATTCGTGCACGGGAACGCACCGATTGCATTAAGTGCGAAAAAATCTGGTTTTCCTTGCCGAAGATCCGAGAACACATACGCGTGTGATTCAGTCTAGCCATAAATTGTAAGGTTAAGCACGGGGCTTATAAAGTATAACATTAAAATAATTGGCGGGAGATGATGATGCTTAGAAGTTCGACATCGGGGATATCTCCAGCGAAATTTATCGCCGCTTTGAAAGTCCCACGCGACCTTGACCAGAATAAGAGCGAGATATATCTACGTTGAGATGTTACACTTTCAATCTTTTAATTGCTATTACTATTATGTGTTTTTAAGCCATAAAAATGATTCTAAATTTATTGATTTAAACTATAACATTTAATTTATACTTTACTGAAGAGTATATGCCGACTAAACACTCAAATTGACGCCATCTTTAAACAGCTGTTTCCTAACTACCATGAGATGAATTGAATTTATAATTGAAGTGGGGTTTGTTTTGCCGCAAAGTTTACAGAATTGCTTAGTTAGTAATTTCTTTGACAGTAATGTTTTCACAGAGAACAAATAATAATTTTAGGTTATGTTGCTTTACAATGATTAGTGTTAAAAGTGCATGATTTTAAGGAATCTTAATCCAAACAACCAATTTCAAGAAAACGTATGGGTTTATTAGAAAAACTACATGTTCAAAATGTAGCAGCTCCAATATACAGTCTAACCCGTTGCATTATATTCTCAAATCCAACTCTAAACCATTTTGTAACGCGTGAGAAGTTATTGAATTACATGCTTCTATAGTTGCTTCTCTTAGATCTTTAAGTGTTTGCCAATTAATTTTTAAATACGGAAAGACATAACCGTGGAGAATTGTCAAATGTCAAAATTTTTACTCATGGATCCCCTGCACAAAGGTCGTAGAATATATAGACAGTAAAATCAGATGATTCTTCTCCGAAATCTTCAGTGAGTTGGAAGTACTCCATACCATTTTCTTGTTTTATAGCGTTTTTAGAATAATATCCAGTAAAAAGTTCTCTGTTGTAAATTGTTAACGAGTATTTTGTGGGGTGGTAAAAATTTAGAAGGTTGGTAGTACTGACGAATGACGGGTCGAGACGATAGTTGATATATAATTGTGGGGTTACTTGTTTTACTGTTTAATCTCTATTAATATAGCATTAAAAAGTAGTGTGATTTTAAAATGACAGAAAACGGAAGTACAGTGGCTCCAGCTTTCCATATAAAACTATCATACGGAATTCAAACACAACTAACATGTCACAAAAGCACAGTAAAGTGGCGCTTTCTGTGAAACAAAAATTATGTCTTGAACTAAAGCAAAGCCGGTTAGACTGAAAGTTTATATTATATTTAGGAGGCCAAGCAGGGTATAATAGTTATTTGAAATACAAAAGTATAAAAAGTTATTCTTTTTTACAGGAACGGTTTAAATACGAGCGAGCACTAAACGATTTATCTACCACCGTTCCTAGAAATATAAATTTGTAGAATATAATTGACTTGATTTCACAGATTCAAGATTTTCAATGCAATTTTACTTCCGCCTACTTTTTACACAATAGTAGATAAAAATAATAACAATAAATCATTATCATAAAGTAGAATTAAATACATGCTAAATTAAAATATCTGTGCTAAAAGTCAAGCCATAAAAACAGCGCCATCTGTGTATACGAGAGTTTGTTTAGTTTGTTTTGACATTACTTCAAAATTATAACCTAACCTTTTCGGTAGCGACACTATAATATAATCCAAGTCAATTTGGTTCTTCATCAACGTACGTATGCATCGACTTGAATAAAAATTACCATTTGTTATATCACGATTTCTTTTAATGTTTTTAACACGATTCTGTCGCGAAGATCGTACATATTCATATACATGTTCAAATTCAGGTGTGCACTTACGTAATAATTCAACAATATATGGGAACTATAATTATTGTATAGTCTGACATCAGATACTATTATGCATATGCATCTAACGCTAAATTTATGGGCCTACACGACAAATTCTCCGGCTACTATAACAGTGTGCAACTCAATTATGTATGTAGAATAGTATAGCTAGATTACGTACGACGCCATTGCGCAAGTTTTTCGAATTGTTCGATGCGGAGATGAACACGCTCAAAGGTTAATTTTGCCGTTATATTGCTCAAAAGGTGGATCACGGGATCGACCAGTCGTAGCACACCTAAAATTGGTTCTATTTAATGCCGGCCGAGCGTAAAGGCGCACCGAATCTAATCCACGTTTTTCGTGAATGAGGCGCCTCTGAATGTTGTCGGTATTTGACATTAAAAAAAAACCATATGTGACGATCAGTCAATCCTACACATTCAAAAATAGCGTCTCATCACAACATCATAACCGCAACAATGATATTCCTATTTGCACCTACATTCCGTATTTAGGTTTAGAAACTTGTTGTGTAATAATAAGATTTCGTCAATAAGAATAAACGGAAAGTTGTTAATAAACACAGAAGAATTTGTAGCATCTTGTTTGTTGTTTTATTTTTTTTGGTTTTAAATATTTTAAGGTTGAATTTCGCGAGGGAAATGTCGTTTTTTTGTTTTAAATGTCAACGTTACCAACGTATTTTATCGAATGAGATACCATAAATACAAATAAAAATTCTTGCAAAATATATGCAGATGTCTAAAATTAAATCGTCACTAAGGGAGACATTGAGAGCTATGTAATGTACTTAGCCTAACTTGCATACAATGAGTTTGTGTCGTAAAAAAGCAGTTATATAATCCTACAAAACATCTGGATAAGTAATTATACAATTCATATAAAAACAGTTGTTACATAAGCTGCTTGAAGTTGACATTTCTTCGTGTATCAGTGCAGATGCTTTGTAAACGTTTTTTTTATGATGTTTATCGAAACTATTCACTTGGGATTACCTTCATATTTATGTACATTTTGTACATATCACAAATGATAAATGTATTGTCAAATGTAAATATAGAAAAGCATGTTATAGCCCCACAATAATTTGAACGAATGATGTAGAGGTTATGTCATTGTGATTAGTAAACAATGCGTGTGAGAAATATTTGCGGTAAAACTTTAAATGAAATCTGTGGAACCTATTCAAGACGGCGTTTTTCCTTATTATACTCACATGGGAAACAATAACACGTAATATTGAAGTGTAATACAAAAAAAAAACCAAGAGAAAATGTTAGTTCCAATTCACATCCAAGTACAGAAGTGACAATGCAGTATATTGCACCAGGTCTAAACATCGAATCCCAAACAATATAGGAGTACCAGTTTCTCAGATACATGTGATAATAGTACGTAAGTAAGTACCTATTGTTTGTTGTTGTTGCGTCTGTAGTACCTATATTCTTTGATTATGTCATACAGATGCATCACTGCCATAACTCACCGGTTATGCATATTTATGCCTGTAATGCAATTCAATCTTTTCATGAATATTTCTGAAAAAAAAAAATTAATGATAAACGGATGTCACGTAATGCACGATTTTAAAATGTTATTCTATTTGTGCTTGTGACAAAAAATAATAATGGACGCCATCCTTCATAGGCAATCAGTACGAAATTAATATTAGCCAACCTTTTTATGTAACTGTAAGAATTAATTGAGATTTCTTTCTAATAAATACACGATTTTATCCATTGCCCTATAATTTTACTGTAAGTACTTGAAATTTAATTCAATTATATTTTTGCGAGAAATTCAAAATTACGCGAATCGTATTACAATACATTTATTACCAACTTATTATAATGTAATGAGCTAAGGCAGAAGTTGTAACTGTCAAAAATAGTTGCACCAACCTATTATAGAATTGATTTATTTTACTGAACATTAAACACACTGTTCGGATTACTCCTCCCGCACAAGTTTTAATTAATTCGGGACGACACGTGTTTCGGGAATACGTAGATTCCCGACTATTCGACTTGATAATGGGAATCCACGTATTCCCGAAACACGTGTCGTCCCGAATTAATTAATACTTGTGCGGGAGGAGTAATCCGAACAGTGTGTTTATTGTGCTGCCCCACAGTCCTTGCTGTCTTTACTTACTCAACATTTATTATTACACTCAATTCATCTTAAAACACAGTAAAATGCTTTAGAATTCCACACAATATATGTATTAATCAACATTATATAAAAATACGTGTTCCATATTCATACATTTTCATTGTTTAAGAACTGCATACGCTCATTCTTCACAAATCAAGCCTGCACGAATGCGTATTGGATCTGTTTTAGATTCTAATTGAGTAAAAATATTCATTGCCACAGTAAATGAACATTCGTGATCGTCCACATATAAAATAATGTCTATATTTGGAACCGACTACACATTGGAATACAATACATATGTACATTTGTGTAAATACAACAAACTGACCTTGTGAATCAATTCGTATACAGCGAGGACTATCGATAGTTTCAAATATTTAAATACGTATTATACCTGATCGGAAAATTAAACTCCGCACGCAAGCATAGATGATAATAAAAGTGTAAAAACGTACCGACAACTAATAATACATATGTAAGCGCGTTTAGAAGCTACAAAGGTAAGCCTTTGTATCTGTGTATAAATAATGTGTATGCAAATGGGTACATAAAAAATTAACCTTAATGGATTTATAATAATTATCGATGTTACTAACGTATCAAAATAGAAATTTGACAAAAGAAGAACTAAACCTTTAAAAATTAAAAACATTTTGACATATGTCAAATTGACAAATTTTAAACCACACTTCAAATTTAATACAATAATTTCCTGCAATATTTTCCTCTGCACTCTATAATTTTATTTTCGAACTAGGGTCCTTGTCCCAGTTTGAGGATGAAATTATAATATATATATAATATAATTATAATAAATTCAAGTTTTATTATTATTGTTCAGAAAATCTACATATTTCAGTTCAGATTTTTAATGGTTAACCTTTAACGTTTAAATCCTGTAATAATACCAAACATTATTCCCTGAATAAATATAATTTGCGGATACAACAAAACCGTTACAGCTACAGCATAAGTATAATTATAGTAATTACTTTATCACGTAGGTATACAGTAATGTAATAACAGCTAAATACATATAACAGTTTCACCATTCCGGTATTGATGGTATTGAGAATTTTATTGAAAAAAATTTATAGCATCAATACGCCTCGGGAAGAAAGAAATAAAGAATTTTAAACATTCGACCTTGTCATTGGTTTTTAATTATTACCTTTTTACGTAAGAGGTAAACACAGTGAAATACGAATAATATAAATTATTTTCTATTAAACGAAGTATTTTTAAATCACTTAAAAATTTACTGTTGAATTTACAGGATTCTACTGTGCAAATATCAAACATGGTGGCGCGGAATTTAAATCTAAAGATACATTTATTGTATCCCATATAATATGATTAATTAGTAAGTGTATCAAATTCTTTTAATTCCAGACGACGTACCGTACATTTGGACCTCGGGTAGACTATGCGACTTCAAAGGCTGCGAAAACCGTCAAGATCTAGAACCCAAAAACGTCTACGGCTGGTTCTGGTCCGCGAACCGCGAAAAGATGCCCCCAACCAACCAAACACCCGCCGGCTGGCAATACAACCCGTGGTCATCTACCGGACACAAAAAGCAACGTCAACCAGACAATGCAGAGTTCGACATTAACGGCACAACCGAATCTTGCTTGTCAATTTTAAACAATGTTTATAACGACGGCATCGCTTGGCACGACGTTGCCTGTTATCACGAGAAACCCGTGATTTGCGAAGATTCCGAAGAATTATTACAATACGTGCGAGGCACCAACCCCACCTTACGTTTGTAAAAAAAATCCATACATATAATATTGTAAATAAGATATACTACATAAGGAAGAGTAATTACAATAAATGTAAATTTGCGAATGTTGTGTATTGTATAATTTATTATATTTTAATAAAACGTGTAATGAGAAAATAACCACTGTATAGTTTCGGTTATTATAATCCTGTACTTATTTAAATAAGATATTATATATACAAGGATATTATTAAACATGCAAATCTTCCCCAGTTTTAGTACTGTGTTTTTATTATAGTAGAATTGTATCTTACAAAATTGGCGAATCAAATAAAACATAAGCCTCTTAAATGTATGTACGCATATTTATTTATTCTAATGTTATCTAACCCCTACATACAATTGGAGAATATCAATAAAGATCCAATGTCCAGTAAAATACGCTTTACAAGTATATGCCTACGTACCACATTACAATGAATTGAATTACTAGCAGCCCATTTTTATATTTTTCAATATTTAAAATTATACGTATTTGATGCTATTATACCAAATTTCACTACTTAAATACGCAAATAACACTTGTGGAACACATCTAAAAATTCTAGTTTTAACCATTTCACTAGGACAATACAAAAAGATGTTATTTACCTTAGCGCCAAATTCCATGTTATTCATCAATTGTAGTTTCATAACCTCCTTCATCCAAGATCACTGCTCCAAAATTTGTTGTAGTTTTTTTCCCGCATTCTTCAGTGGCACAACACACTTATTTGTATTTTTAATTTAAACCGTATAAATAACACGGATTTTCCTTACCGTCCCAAACTTTAATTTCAAACAAGATGCGACGAGTAATTGATCAACTACAAACAGATTTTTCACTGTCGATAAGGTAGGCATATACATTATTGGCAGTTTTATATATTAGGTGAAAGAGGGCGCTGGGGTAACTGAAATAATTTATTTAACTAACCTTTATTTAATAATATATTTATATATTCTTTATTAAATCAATATCACAGGAAAATTAAGAGAAATAGCAATAAAATGAACACAGCTGGTGGTAACAAATATGTACCCAGATTTTTAAAGCTAAATAGATACCATAATATGTATGTAAATATTCAAGCTCAAAATAGAAATTCGTAATTAAATATTTCTTGATTGTTAATGATGAACACATTTGTTTAAATTGATTGATAATATCGACCTCTACACTACCCCCTCGACTGTGCAATTTTGTAATTTAAGACATATTGTGTTGGCTAACGTGAGAAGCATTTTAAATTATGTGAGAAATTTTAATTTACCGCCCTATTTGAGGTTCTGTTAATGGTTTTACAACTTGACAAACGTCAAATTCACTAGAAATATGGCGCTAAATTCAAATTGTAACGATTTTTTAAAAAGAATTATTGTGTAATCATGTGTTATTTTCTCTAAAAATATTATGTGCGCCCAATCCCGAAAAGGAATTACCCCTTTTCGCGTCCAGAGTCAATATTTTTAACCTATCTGGTGCGAAACGGCTCGCAGTCAAACGACTTTGATTTCTGACATAATTTTTATTCGCCGAGGGACTGAACGTTAACAAGATATTTTTACCCCTCAGTACGTTGGGGTCGTAATCCCTCTCGTCACAGAAGACACCTCCGTCCTGTCCAGTCTCGCGGACGCCCAGATCACAATAGAATTTACTCTTAACAAACGCCTGATGGGCTACGCTCTTGGCGAACTGCGTTGACGAAGACGATGACTTGACTGGTGGTGGTCGTTCCTTGCTAATTTTTTCGCTTCCTTTTGACTTTCTGTTGGCAGAAGAACGTTTTCGGTTACGAAATTTACGACAAGGCGCACCGCTGTCGCTCTTTGATACCCGATCCGGTTTGGCACTGACGGCCATCTTCTTTTTTAACTTGGCGGCCTGCGGGCTGGACGGGACGAAATCTATGCCGTTCTCGCAGTAGGACAGGTAAGAATTTTGAATTTCCTCCATCAGGTCGCCGATTATGGGGCCCTCGTACATGTCCGCCGATATCTCCGTGGGGGTGTAGTACGGTTGGACGATTGGACTGGGAGCTTTTAGGTTGATGCCTTCACGTTTTCCCTCGGATTTGGAGTCGTTCTCCTTTCCGGAGCCTTTGCTGCGCTTCGAGCGGTTCTTGAAAACGCGGCGCCCTCTCACGGATAAACTCATACCCAAATAGGCTGGGGCGCGTGGCAAATTTTGCTTGTAGATCATATCGAAGAGGCCCGTTTCCGCTTTCGGGTCTTTACGACGATCTACCACGACTGAAGAAGCGTGAAATAGAATCGCCAATTATATCAATTTTAAAACAAAATTTTTGTGATACTAATTGTCATCTTGGAACATATGAGAAATAATAATCACGTTTATTCGTTTAACAGAAAACTTTTTACAGGACAATATAGAATTGAGAAAAGCAAAAAAAAAAACAATGCTCTAATCATGTATCTAAAGAAACAAGTTTCGGGTCATAAAAATATCAGAATACTAGTGATTGGCAAGGCTCTACTGTAATGTATAGAATTGCCATGTAAAAACAGTTGATTGTTATTTGTCAGTTTTTAAATACATTTGTTGACGTGTGC
>JARFOC010001922.1:0-11485 GCA_031763485.1 Osmoderma eremita
TAGGCTTTCAAACAAATGTCATGAGCAAAATAGATTCCACTGTTATCATATTTTTTTAAGATGAGACCACAGAGGTAGTTTCAAAATCCTTCGTTTTCTAGTTATGCATTCCACTAAAAGAAACTTTACATATTACAATATTATGTGAAATTGAACAGGTGTTTTTTGTTTATTGAAGTCAACTGGTTACTTGGAGAAATGTAATAGAATTTAGTCTATTAAATTGTAGAAAAACCGATGTTTATAGATTATGATGATACGTTTTTAAAGTCAATATTGGAAACGAAATTTTTGAAGAAGTTATTCCAGATTGTACTCCATCAAAGAAAAATTCTTTTTCTATATGTGCGTTTTAGGTATGGTTTGTTTTAAACTCTATTTAGTTAGATTTTAGAACGCAGATCTATTCAATTAGAATTTGCAGTTTTGTCTTTCACAAAATCACTTCCAATTTTAATTTGTGGTAACTTTATCTTTATTTTTACAATGTGGGTATTAAATATTAGGTTAAGGTAGATATTGTAATATTATTTTGGGGAATTGTAGTGATAATTGCAATCGACTAAGCAACAATGGGCCAGGACAATAGGTATCATTAATGTTACGTTGCAAGCAAAATTTTGTCCTGTTACAATATCTCTTTGCTATCTCGAAATTTATACATAATAGGAATAGATATGTAACTGTATATTATAATATACATAAACATATGTACAAGGATATGCTAAAATAATCTTAACATTATTAATCTTAACAGAGAGAGAATTTCATTTTCACCTTAATACTAACAATAACTTATTTACAACTAATCAACAAAATAAGTAAGTATGCTACTTACGTCTCTTAAGTTGAACGTTAACTGTAGATTGTTCATGAAATAGTTGTAAAATTCTGGGTACAGTTCGAGCACGTCCAGGAGGTCATCCCTGTGGATTTTATGCAGATCACAGTACGTCATGGCTCGTACGTTACAGCTGGATTTCCCGAGTGTGTTTTCCAAGCATGGATTTTCGCCGAAAGTATCGAAACTTTCTGAAAACGAGAAATTAGAATTAGAAATATGTTCGCAATTCCTACTAAACCTCTGGCTTTAAAAATAACTTTCATACTATCCACCTTTTTATAACTTGTAGGTTCATGATAGTACCAACACCCTATTGGCGGAACTGCGACATTTGTTTCAGTGTAATAGACTACGCATGAATTGTTACGGTCCAATTTGAATAGACCGCTGTTCTCACTTAAAACAAGCGGAAGCACTGAAGCCTCGTAAAATTTACCTTAGATTGTCGACTCGATCACGTGAGATCATCGCACCAATAAGCAAACGCTAAACCGCTCATACCCTACGTGACGACAACACTACTTCCGTCCGGTTCGACAAAGGACAATTCTATCGTAGAGAGTCGTATTGTTTTAGGTTCCTTAAGAATATCAAATTTGAAAATCCCGAACGTATTCTAGGATCACGAATTAGTTTAGTACGCTTTATGGCGGATAAAATAACCGAATTCACTCAACGACTAGTATCAGGTATTTCGCCCTCTTAGCTGCAAATTGTATGTCGCCGTGACTTAATATTGCGTTCATTTCGAATCGTTCGCATCATTACAACATTGTTTCCTTGTAGGCTGTTTTTACTCGGAGACGTTTTCACCCCGTTTTTACTGGTTACCGTTTTCGTTTCCTTGGAGACGATTTTCATCGTTGTTACTGGTTTAACTTTTGGTACAATTTTTCATATTATTTTACGTTTGGGATCAGTATATAATTTTGGACCCCCCGCTGGCTATTTTATTTGGCATTATCAACTAATTATTTGGACGAAGAATCGTCGCTTGGCGAATCCGATTATTGCGACGTGGAATTCAACATTAGACGCAACCCCAGAATTGCAGCAGTAGGCCATTCCCACGAGTGTCAGAGAGAGAGGTACTGGAAGCGAAACAGGTGAACCACACCGCTACCCGAGGTCTCACACTTAACGTACAATTTTAATCACGGTCAATCAGCTGACATTAGCGCCTTTTCATCCAGATAGACAGTTCTTAGTTTTCGTTTTTAAGCTTTAATAACCCTTAGTTTAAAGTAATAAATTTAGCAACCGTCAGATTTTCAGTAATTATTTTACCTTTGATTTTATTAAGTTACCTTTGCCTCAATGTACGCTTAACGTACCATGTAAATACCTTCAAATCTTTTCTTATTATTAAATTGTTTTATTGTTATTTACCATGTGCGTTTTATTTCTTGATCAATCGCTGAAACATATTTAAGATCTTTAAGCCAAGATGTTTGTGAAGTTAACCCCCTTTGTCTGCGAATTAGCGCCATTAGGCTCTTGACGCTAGTTTATTTAATTTGTTTGCTTCGGTAAAATTATACCGAGCCTTGGCGTCCATTAAAAACCGAACCTTAAGAACATATTAAGCAAACCCACACCACTCTATTGAGCTTAGATGCAAGCAAACTGCCCGCTACCAGCAGACAGTCTGTCACAGGGAACTCCACCCTCTTCCCGTCGAAGCTCTGAAACCAGGAATTACCAATTACGTCGTCACCAGGTAGAAGAACTTATAGTTTATCTCCGGGTTGCGTTTGTCGTTTCGCTTTTGGTCTTTGGAGCTTCAGCTCATACGGTATATTTCTGGATAACACTTTTGTGCGAGGAAGTAGCGTAGCAGAATGTCTCCAAAACGTCTTTCATATTTTTTATACCCCTCAGTCCGGAGTTGATCTTAATGTCGGTATTCTGTTAAAAGGTGAACTATTGCAAGGTCAAAGGTCCAATTAATTTATATGAAGTGCAAATGGACGAGTCGGTTGATATGCTCATTGCCGAAAGGTAATACGTTGCCTCAACACCTATCAAATTTGGTAACTATCTAAAACAGGTTCACAGCTTGCATTACTTAAACACACCTTCCTCCAGAATATTTTACGGTATCATCTTTTGGGGCTCCTATCTACACGCGGATGCACTTTTCCCTCAAAAGTGTACAATTCGCCATACCTGATATTTACAAGCTTTTAGTCAGTTATCAGTAGATAATATTATTATTGCCTTTGTGTTTCATTAACAATAATAGCAGATAAATTCAAGGGTCGTAGTCGTGAATTTCTCTTGTACTTTGCTCTTGTAAAGATTGCAAGAACTGTGGGGCAGCACAATAAACACATTGTTCGGATTACTTTGCTCTTGTTTTCACCTTTTACTCCGCTTCAATTTTACGACTATGAATTGGTTTCTTGCACTTCATTTTAAGTTTAAGTGATACCATTGATACATACCAAAAGCCTGGAGGCTACTCAGAGTCATCTTTATACCCAAACCTGGGAAAACGGGATTGGATGAGGCAGAGTCTCTAATACCAATAAGTAAATGTAATAAGACACGTAAGGGATGATGTATTAGCACATCGACCAATACATCAAGACCATATGCGTATCAAGCAGGGAAATCAATAGAGACCACTTACAATTAGTGGAAAGAGGTGAGTATGCTCTGGAAAACCTGGAGGTGCTGTTATGCGCCGTCCTAGATATAGAGGGGGCTTTTGGCAATACCTCTGCAGCATCTATCTTCCTATCATCGGGGAGAAGAGGGATCGTTGAAAGAAGCTGCAGATGGATAGACTGCATGCGAAAAGGAAAATCAGTTTACACCACCATCGTGGGTGCCTCTGGTTGACTGGGGATATCCACAAGTAGGCATTTTATCCCCACTGCTGTGGAATCTAGTCATGGACAGGCTGCAGAATGTACTACAAGTTGCAGAATGCACTACAAGCTGTACAAAAAATGGATCGAGGAACAGGGCTTACTTGGAACAGACAGCTTCAGAGAGTCAAAACCAAGGCAGAGACACCATTTATGTCGGCCAGGAGAGCCCATGGAAAAACATGGGGATTAAAACCAAGAACAATGTACTGGACGTACACTAGGAGAGAGAACTATCCGGGCAGTCAAGCCGAGCCGAGCGAGACAAACATACACATACACGTAACTACAGCCGAGCGGCTGTTGTTAGTAGGGAGTAAATTGGCATATCTACTTTAAATTGCGAAAACGTATATTATCACTTGTTTGTCGGCGTGCCGACCGAAGATTGTATAGAAATAAAAACAAATAATAAAAACTTCAAAGGGATAACACATTTAATAATAATATACACCATAATATATTTTGCCTAAGTCAGATGAGTGAGTTGTGGAACCCAAAGATTTATAATTTTATAAATTTTATCTAACATATAGTTTGATATTCATTTGCAATTTCTTTTTCAGTAAGTCAGTTTTTTAGTATTGTAGTTACGAAAAGTATACGAAAAAAAGGATGTTTTGGATAAATATATGCATTCTAAAATCTAGTGAATCATTTCTGTGTGGTTCCCAGAATCAGAAACTTGATTTGATTCGTTGATTACTTACTTACTACATCGTCCTTGAGTTGGCTTCCTTAGCTAGCATGTATTCATGATTATATCGTTTGGGTCATTAGAAATTATTAGGAATCAACGCCAAGAAACATATTTGAGTACAAGGGTTATACCACAAATTGTGAACAAAGTGGATTTATCAGTAAAGAAATGTTAAATCAGACTATAAGCATACACATTAAAAAATTATGTGGACAATAATTAATATAATGACGTTCGAAAAAGTCGTAAATGAGGAAGTGAGGGAAAATGAATAAAACAGAAATTCCGGATTGCAAATAAGTTCATTAATAAAATCAAAATAAAAACATATCTCAAAAATTATAGAAAATTAAAAAAAAGAAACAAAATAATAGCTAAACAAACAGTAAAAATAAACAAAGCAATTCTAAAAACGTCATAACAACATAAATAAGGGCAAATGCGAAAAGAAAGTAACTATATAAAGGGAATAAATATAAAAACAGCAATAAAATAATATATAATTCAAAATAAATAAAAAATTATAACAAAAGTTAATAATGGGTGTAATAACCGTTACTATTAATAACTTCTTGTAGCCTGCGCGGTATGGAGGCTACAAGGTTTGCGCAAACTGGCCTGTCTCTAAGGGTTTCCCATATCTCCCTAACATGGCCTTGTAAAGCTTTACTTGTTCGTGGAATCGGCACACCCTGCTTTTCCCACATATCCGTCATAATACCCCATAAATTTTCAATAGGGTTAAGATGGGGGGATTTTGCAGCCAACGAAGAAGTTCAATTTCTGGGTGGTCTTCAAACCATTGTGTCACCAGCCTCGATGTGTGGACGGACGAATTATCTTGCACTAGGACAATAGGAGCAGGTTTCGGATAAACAGCACGAACGCTTGGAATTAATACATCCTCTAAAATACGGATGTATTGTTCTGCATTCATGTTCGTCTCCACAGTGGTAATTTCACGAGGTCCTGCGTCCGACATCCATCCCCAAAATGCTAAGCTTATTCGACCGCTACGTCGAACAGAGACCACGTTTTTCTTTCCTGCCTACTTCCGTTGGACCGCCATACCAAGTTTCTGGTATCTTGGGATGTTGAAAAAACTTTCTCATCCGTAATCTAACAGTGGTCCAATCACGTTGCAAATTTGCATTGGCAAAATTTAAGCGTTCTTGGGCATGCTGAGAAGAGTAGAAAGTCAACCTTTTTTTGGGGGGCGTCTACAATGCACCTCATTTTTGTGTAAAAAGTTTCTAACAGTTCTCGGCACACACCGAAACTGTAGTCCCACTACTATATTTATAGATGTTGTTAATGGATTTTCAGAAACAAAATCTAAAATTCTGTTCCCATCCCCAGCATTTATTCTAGTATTTCGGCCAGACTTTAGGTTTAGGTTTTAAAGCAGTGTCGACATTTTCGGTTAGCCAACGTCTCACCCAGTACGCAACTTGTGTTTTCTGTGGATTAGGGGACAATATATAATACTTAAATAATGTTTTCTAAATATTGTTAAACATTTCAAAACCCAAAATGTTCATGATACACATTTATAATGAACTTTTATCCGCCTTCAAAATTAAACATATATGTATTTCATCGTCTTCCCCCTTATTCTGTGGTAAAACGTACTTGTAATTTTATTTAAAAAAATATATTACAAATACTGAACAAAAAAGAAACTGAATTATTTAATTAAATACTTTTATAAAATTGAAGGAAACGCTAAGGGTAAGAAACTTTACCAATTAATTAGTAAAATTAAAATGTATTACCAAAACATTAAATTTCTAAAGGAATAATTAAAGTATGTATTAGATACAATTTATAAATCTTTCCGTTAAACAAATAGAGACAAAAATATATCCTGGTGTCCTGAAATGTGTTATTCCTTTGAAGTTTTTACTAGTAGTTTTTAACTGCTGGCAATATTTAGATTTCGTAGAGAGTCGACGAACCAATTCAAATGCATGCGATTTAAAGTAGATATGCCATTCATTCCCCACTATCGGCAGCCGCCAGGGCTCGACTGCCCGGATAGTTTTTTCTCCTAGTGCACATCACGATGGTTAAACCCATGATTACTTATGCATCCTTGATATGGTGGACGAAGCTGCAGCAGCAAGCTGCTATAACCGAGCTGAGCAAAATATAGAGGCTTGCGTGTTTGTGTATAACAGGAGCAATGCGGACAACGCCAACAACAGCAACCTCCCATCATTTCATGTGGTGATAATGGGGGAAGCAAGAATGGGGTATTCACGATTGCTAAAATCCCGTGTACCAGTTATGCAGAATTTGGGCACAACAAAGTTGGTAATCATGTCGGAGGAAACCTATTGGGAATGGAAACCGACCACGTGATTCTCATATATATATATTTAACAGGAATTTCGTGGTGGAAATCGGGGATCGGAAAAGCTGGGAATAATCAGTAAATAGGGAAGCTGGCCTGGTTTACTGACGGGTCAAAGACCAAGCATAGATCTCGAGCTTGAGTATATAGTGAGGTAGGGGATACGAAAATCCCACCAGGAAAATACACCACTGCGGTACAAGCAGAGGTGTACGCCATATTGGATTGCGCGATAGAAAACAATAAGAGGGCTTATAATAGCAAACCGATCTATATTGCAACGGATAGTGACGCGACACTTGGGGCACTGTGGAACCCTAAAGTGACATCAATCCATTCGGGAACTAAAAGTGGTCGCGGAACGGAATAAAGTTACTTTGTTGTGGCTGCCTGGGTATTCGAGAGTAGTAGGCAATGAAAAAGCCGATGAAGAAGCGGGATAGGATCATCGGATTCGTACGTGAGCCCAGAACCTGCCCTGGGAGTACCTAAAAACACAGTGCGGGAGCAGATACGAAAATGGGCCAAAAACAACACAAAGGATACTGGAAAAATACAACCAGGCAAAGTCAATGCAAAACCGTCATTAATGAGCCATCAGTAAAGAAGGCTCACGGACTACTATATCTTAGTAGGAATCACCCTCGTACAGGTCCCCTGACAGGACACTCTGCACTGAAAGGACACCTACAGAAAATTGGGGTTGACATTGAGGACGTTATGAAGGGGTACTAGAGACTGCATGCCACATCTTATGGGAATGCATGGTCTTATACCCTAGAAGACAGGAAATCTTCGGGAAGCCAAAAATGAACCCTAAAGACTATAAGACCAACCGGCCAAGGACCTGTACAGATTGGTACAGGGCACAAAGGTTTGAGAATAGTTGGTATAGTATATGGGTGGTATAGTACATGGGTTGTACAGTACATGGGTACAAAAATATGAGATGAATACAAAAAGTCAAGAAGCTGAAGTGTTTCCGGAGATTTACGTCCTCCCATAAGGGAAAGATAGTTTAAGCAATTGCATCCTTATTCGAATGATGGCATTGGTCGAGGCACCAGATATTTTTTTCGGCGTTTCATCCTCATACTGAATTTCAGATTATGGTAACCATTTATTAGATTGCATTTTAGAGTTAGTTTTGTTATAGCAGACATCAACATTGGTTTTGATCCTAGGCACTTGCCCCAAAACCAAAATTACAGATGCACTGAAATATATTTTAAGTTTTCGCTTTGGTACCGACTTGTTTTTATATCTATCCCGTAATTCTTTCCATATCGAATCACAACTAAATAAAATAGTGCATATAATAACAAAATAACAATATTGTTATCCTACACCTATAGGCAGTTATCAACAAGAGACACTTATTGCACAAATGTCTTTAGAGTAGTCTTTTATTTAATGTCAATGAGTGACAACCGTACAACAATGTGCTTTTGTCGTTTAAGTTAAAAGCGCAGATTTTGTTTTTGTTTTTGCAAAACTCTCCCATGCCGCATATTTCTAAACTTGTCTAAGACATCTTGGGCCCTCATTATTCGCCGATAAATGCCGTTTGGACAATTTGCTTTTCTTGCAAGGACACTGCCCAGGTCCAATATTGCTTTCACGTTGTCAGTTATCCTTCCTTCGTTTATGAGTAGATAATTGAAAAGTTGGATTTTGATAGTAATTATCTATTGAAAACTACCGTTCATAATTTGAATTTCTTCGAAATAGGTCAATAATATGGGTAGCTGTTTCATAAAATGTAGTAAGCGAGGAAGAAGTGGTTAATACCTAACAAGGTTAATAATATTATGCATAGGTTTTTGAGGTAAAAAATTGTGCCTCCTTAATTATCCTCTTTAAATAAAATTATTACATCGACAGGTACACAATAATATGTGTTTATATACTGAATAGATAAACATATATTCTACTATTATCTTTAATACTTACTTAAAACCGCCATCACGATATCGTTTCTAAGTATTTCAATCTTGCCTCTCGATATGAAATACAAAGAAGTTAAGACGTCCCCTCGATGTACCAGAGTATCACCAGGCGGAGCGTGGGTCGTCTTGAACTTTAACGTTAAAGCCCTAAAAAGTAGAAATTCCTAATTGACATTCTGATCACGTTCGTGGTACAAAATCCCCAATTACCTCAAGCAACCAGGACTGGCACCCTCGAACACCGAACAGTTGCTTAAGAGATTTCGGTTCAAGTGAAGGCATATGTCGGCCTGCAGGCATTCGGGGAATCCCTTGAGTACCGAGTTCATGTCTATCCCGTTGGTGTAGGTCCAGGCGTGCTGAAAGTACTCCTCCAGTCTCTGTCTGAGCGGGTTCGGGATCTGATGGAATCGTATGAACTCGCGCACTCTGAGCATCTGCGTGTGATACCGCGCCGTTCCTGAGTATAGTCGCTGAATGATGGCCGAAACGTTGCCGAATATACTAGCGTACATAAGTGCTGCAAGCAAAATTAAAAATTTTGAAAAGTTTTAGGGAAATGTTGGTTAATAATGATAATAAATAACACGAAAATATAACCTACGAAAGAATTTCAAAAATTTTAATCACCGAAAAAAAATCTTAATTGGTAGTCAATTGGAAGGATAATGCGGGGAATTTTTGGTTGTAGAAAAGAATTTAAAGTATTTGAAGGAAATACTGGATCCAGAAAAAATTGTCAATTCCATTCCTTTGAGACGTCGCACTCTATGAGATTTGCACCACACAGAACACAACTTGAATAACACTCAGTGTTACTCAATCGAAGATTCTGCTGAGGATGGCAACTTAGTTGCCGAAATACGTATCTAGGAGTTCTTCACTCATCGGGGTGGTAAGGGAATTTTTTTATTTTTTACTATTTTAAGCCACCGTATCCTATTTTGTATTTTATAACAATGCAAATGACAATATATTAGTGAAAAAATCTCAAAGAATTATGACAAGTAAAAAAAACTTACACTATATAATTATAAAATCCTTACGTTAAATAATTCGAGGAACATAATGCGAGCAGGTTCAAAGAAGAATAAGAGAAAATTTGTAAATACATGTGAAAACTAGTCTGAAGGAACTACAAAAAAACAAAAAAGGTAAATAAAAAGGTAAAAAACAGATATGTAGAATTCCCTATACAATTCAAAAGTGATATTCAAAAGTGAAGTAGACAACAAACAAGGTGATCTGAAGCTTAACGACCAAACAGGTCGGAATAAGTATCACGTAGTCCTTCTATATTTCAAATTAGTTTAATTAGATTGGCTATTAATAAGCCACATCTCCATAAATAACCGTTTGTAGAGATTAGGTTCGATTTCCAGAACTCTCGTGTCGCCAAAGTCTAGTAACGTCACGGTCTCTTTTGGGTGTGGCAAGTCCATTTTTAAGTTCTTGGAAAGCCTGGCCTATATAGCAGCATGGACAATCCTTTCACCCTATCCTGTATACAACGATAGACCTATCAGAGGAGTCGATTTTATCTTTGAGTCTCGTAAAGAAATGACAATTTCTTTTAGTAAGGTACTATTTTTATGTTTGGGCAATGCCTAAACATGTTTAGTATTTTTCGTGTCTGATCAGGAACAAATTGCATTTTGCGTAGATGACAATGGTATCTACGCTATGATTAAGGATAGTGGAAGGCGCAGAAAGGCTACTGAACAGTCTACTGATAACTGAAGATGGGAATTTATCGATTCTTAATATTTTATTTATAATATCTAGGCTCTCCTTATCAAACATGGGATGGCATATGTTTGCGAGCTATCATCACGTTAAGTTTGTATTTAGTAGGATGAAAAGATTTGAAATTAAGATAACGGTCAGAGTTAGTTGACTTTCTGTACCAATCTAGCGCAATCCAATAATCAGCAGCTCTGATTACTAGAGTGTCCAAGAATGGAGCGCAGTTATTGTTCTTATACCCAACAGTGAATTGAAGCCGTTGGTTAAAACCGTTAACAATATTCAGTGTGTTATCAATCTCATCTGACGATAAACCTACAATTATGTCCTCGACATAAAATTTGCTGATCTTTTACATGATTATTTATAACATGATTATTTATAATAATTTCAGCTAAGCAAAAACTTAAGGCACCACACATGGAACAGCCCATTATTTAAGAAAAGAGAAAAATAATTGCAGTTACTCCTTTTCTATAGCAAAAATTAACACATTGCGTTTTTTTTTAATAAAAGTTATACCAAGAATAAACTAACACCGATAATAATATATATGCATATGGTATACAGATGGGAGATGATCAACCCCATCTGTAGGAATTAACGCTAACTAGCTATTCTATTACCTATCCGGCAGTTCTATTAATCCTTGTAGTATTTGAGTGACTAGTTAACGTTAGCTCCCACAGATGGACTTGATCATCTCTCATCTATGTTTAACACTTATAATAATGTTGACATATTCTATGCTTGACATTTGAAAGGTAGTTTTGGTAATCAGTGTCGGCGACACATTACGTATGGCACTTGCACGAAAATTATGAGTTAAATTAGTTTCAAGTTCTATATATTATACGAATAATACGGACAGGAAAGACGAACTCAGATCAACCATCTAAGTTTCGACCAATAAGTTTAATAAATGTTGGAGGGAAGATGTTGGAAAAATTATTGATTAATAGAATTATGAAATTTTTGTTTTCTAACAATTTGTTGAATAAGAACCAATTTGGT
>JARFOC010001933.1:0-11483 GCA_031763485.1 Osmoderma eremita
CAATAAACACACTGTTCGGATTACTCCTCCCGCACAAAGTATTAATTAATTCGGGACGACACGTGTTTCGGGAATATATGTATTCCCGTAATCAAGTCGAATAACCGACTTGAACCGACCTGTTATTCGACTTGATAATGGGAATATACGTATTCCCGAAACATGCGTCGTCCCGAATTAATTAATACTTTTGTGCGGGAGAAGTAAGATCTCACTAACGTGAATATCTCACTACTGTCAACAAGAAATAGTGTCTATTGCCTACTCTGTAGTGTCAACAACGAATATACCCGAAAACGTGAATACTTATTGAATAGCTTTAATTTTCAAATTATCTGGAACTTCCCCTGTCTTTATATGTTGCAATATGTAAGAGCACGCTACAGTATTCAGCGAGTGCTCTTGTGCGGTACCTTAGCTGCCGTAAAATGGCAAAAGTTAAATTAAAGTGTTTGTCTTTGCATGGAAAAGGTAAAAAGTATGGTGTAGCAAAATCGACAGCTTGCTCGATTAAAAATAAAAAGGAAAAAATTATCGTTGTTTCGGTTAGTAAGTCAACATCTATAGATCGTCTCAACCTCCGTATGCAGTATGGGATATAATAGCAACTTTTATCTTTTACTATCCTTAGTTGCTGTCAATACCGCAATTTTTACTTCCGATTGCTATATTGCAACTTATTTACATAAAATTTTCATTGCATTAATGGAGCCTGTAGGGAGAAAACAGCGTAAGGGAGAAAAATTTTGCCGGATGGAGAAGTGTATGATTGCAAATGTTTTAAATTATTTTAATAAAACTATGAATGTGCATTTTAGCTGAGAAACTCAAATAATAGACCCGGAAGTAATAATACACAACTGATTCGACGATTTGGCAACCGTGGATCGAATTCTCACAAGCTCTGTAGTGCATTCGGAGGTTGAGACGGTCTATAGTTTTTGATGACCTGACCCTCGTAATGAATTTCATCAAAACTTCCGCTTGGATGTATTCTTTAAACGATTTTAATCTGACTTCATCAGCATCGTGTTTATCTCTTCGAATCCGCGTTCCTAACGACATTAGGTAAAACGGATAATAATATTTGCATTAGGAACAATGCCAACAAGGATAAATTTCTTTCGGAGGTCTCTACACTTACCTACGCGAACCGCGAAAGCTCTACGTAATATTGTTTTATGAATATTTGAATAGCACGCCGCATTAGAGAGATCGAAAAGTCTAGTTGTGTTTGTAAAAGAGTCGCGCCTGCCGCGAACACAACTGTGGCGGATACTGGAACTCGTGTCTAACGTTTTTCGGCTGCGAGCATTACGTTAATGGAATTGCCGTGTTTCCCATGCATGGCATACATACATACTATCTACAGTTATGAGTACAGTCGTCGCGATTATCAATTTCAGACACACACGACTGCGAGGACTACGAATTCGAATTAGGAGCATTAGAAAGTTGTGACGGTTGAATGTATGACGCGTGCGTCAACCGTGATTATACGAAACCACTTCATATATGACTGTTGTGGGATATGATTTGTTGTGCAGGTTTTGCTAACATTTCTAAAGTGGAACAAACTTAAAAAAGATTCAACATATAAATATGAGTGAAGTACCGCAGTTTCTAACACTAGTCTACAGATTCAACAGGATATTTTTTAAATTGGAAGTTCTCGTTAGAGTGTTGCTAGAAGTAAATTCTATCTTGTATCAAAGAAAATGCTAGTAATAATTCACATACCTGTCTGATAACTAATAACTAACTACAGCTCTCGCAACGAAAGAGCTGACTTTTGACAGCGACAATGTTAAAATCACACCAACACAATTAAACACAACTTCACATTTATCAAATGCATAGTAATGTCATATCTAGCGACATTTCGTCCGCGTAGGATTTCTTTAATTAGAGCGCTGCCAGTTGCATAAATATGGTAAGTTTTCAACGCACTTACTTGAAGTTTGTCATTTTGACGTTCTATTTGGTGTTAATAGTTTTCGCATTTTTTTAACCATAACCTATCTATATATTTATCAAACCATGTGATATGCTTTGTAATGCCTGGCAATCATGTCATGAAAAGATGAAATGTCAAAAGTTGGTTGTTTAATTGCAAGAGTTATAGATGTGCAACGTAACAGTTGAGTATGGTGACCTGTTAAGTTTCCTGCACGAAAAAACGTTATCAAACGGTGGGCGACAATTGTTGCAAAACATTGTCACCGATAAAATTTTGCGGTCTTTTTACTCAGAAAAGATGTTTATTTTTAAGTCATCCACACCTAACTTATATTGTTATTAATCTGTATTGCACTACTAAAATATTGAACATACCTTTTAAGGTTAGGTGGAAAGAAAGGCATCATCTTCTAAAGCAACCAAACCACGAAATTGTATCGCGTACACACTAAAAACAAATGCGAAAAGAGCAAAAACATTAAAGAATATAAGTGAATATGAAAAAAGAAAACTAAAACCAAAAGGTTCAGGGGAAGTAATGGACACCATCGCTCCAACAAAAAGGATTTGTAGGTGTCAAACTTAAAAATAGAAATAAATTTACCAAATCTGATGACATAAAGGTGCTGCCACCTGTGTTCACCTATTATTTACTGGAATAGAGATGCGTCATATTGAAGAGGGATGATTAAGGTTAAAAATTTGAGAAAAAAAACAACGTCGCCACTTGTTATTACCTCACAGTTCATAACGAGCGTTATCCATATAAAATAAATAGATATCTTATGTATTTGTATTTAGACTGCCGAAATCTGACTATAAAGGTGATGTGACAATCTCACACCAGAGACATCTGGTATCGCTTCTAGGGTGCTTCGTTCATGAACCCATGTATTTATTTTATATTTGACTTTCTTCCGTTCCAAGCAAGAAACAAGGGTATCCTGATGTAATCCCGTTAATAATTCAGGAGAGATTCAAACAGCACGTGCGTCAGGGGCTATGTTGCGCTGTTACTTGTTTTTTTTTTGCTTCGGAGATTTGACAATGTAAAAATAAAAATATTGTATTGTAGCAAACACTGTCAAGTGATGTAGGAGATGAAATAGGTTTTAACACAACTAGGTTAGGTGATGACGTAGATTTTGGCAAGTTATAAGTGTTTCCCTGTACACAGAGAAAAATGAAACTGTTGGCACAACAAAAATTATTATTTTCAACTTTTTGTATTCATTCGAGCAATTTTTGTTTAAATCAGCACATCCATATTTTTGTTGAAATATATTTGTTGATTGAAATCATCATTTGTTTTCAACGTTAGTGGAACTATAAAATTAGTTAAATGAATGTACTGGGTCAATTTTCCATGAACATCTATTTTCATTTTCAAACAGCATTTGATGTGCTTCTGTTTCAATGCAAATAGTGGTTTCGCACAGAATTGAACTAAGAAAGAAATGAACTGATTATTAACTCAAACGCTTGTTGTATTTTGCCTGAAATATATTGTAATGGAACGGTAAAATTTAAAATATTTTTATTTAAATAGAATAGAAAGTTTACTGTTAATGCATATTTACATACAAAAGTTTGTTGGATGAACAAGTTATTGGTTGAATCAGCAAATGTTTTTTCTCAGTGTACGCACTAGCATGATATTTTTAACTTTAAAACAATAATTATTTTTTAACATACCTTTGTCAATCAAATCTTCTCGTGTATAATTACAAAAGCTTCAAGAATCTGAGATCACCATTATTACACAACATACATACAACATAAGATCAAATAGGTTATGTAATATGAATTAATTTTTTTTATAAATCACTTGTCCATAGTTGACATACATATATTAGGGCTAACCTACCATTTACCGTCATTCAATAAGTACAAAAAAACAATGTACAGGAATCACATTGTGTTTGAATTAAAACCCAAACAATTATGTGTAATACATATGCCAAACCCTAAAATACAATAAAAAACGCCATTGGCAAACGTTATTTCGTTGTGGTAACTTCATTTCTTTCCGAGTAAAACTGGTGAAAACGTTTTTTGTTTATTAGAGATTCGTTAATGTTTTTGCATCTGTGAAATAAATAAATAAAGGTGAGTAGTGTACAAGTAAATATTGCTTTACTATGCAAAGAAATCTAACCTGGAATTTTGTCTTTTTTCCCTTGTGCTAATGTAAATTCAATATAAAAAAATCCTTAAGGGAAAGATAATTGGATACTTAAAATACATTGTAGGAGTCACAAATTATTCTTTCGACGAACCCTCGAGACTCATCCTGGACGCTTCTGGTTCCCTGAGGGTGCATCTGGTGATTTTCGACTCATTAAAATACTCCCAAAGGTAATTTGGGCCCAAAAAACCCAAGGTTCTTGCGAGTTTATTCTTATGGCTTTAAATAATAGATATTGAAGAAAAGTCAAATATTGAAATATTACTATTACTGTTAAGTGTTAAATATTTCTGTTTGATTTTACGATAATAGACTAACTAGAAATTAAAAAAATTGGGCCAGACATTAATAACAAATTATTTTTATTTTATTTTAGTGATATAACAAAAAAAAAACTCTACCATTGCATCAGCAACAGAACCTTTGAAATATGCTGGAGTTGAAAGCAGAAACGTTATTGGACATGGTGAACGTGAGGTAAGAATTACGTAATGGAATCATTTATTTTATTGTTGAAAAGCCACTAGGAGTTGTCTTTACTGTTTGTTGAAAACAAATTGCTTTTTAAAATAAACATACGTGATTTTTATTGATTGGAAATAATTTGAAAATCCCGCCTTGGATTTTAGGGTACGTTAGAAGCTAAATTAACATCGCTGTCAGTTATCAACATTTGACTATAATACCAACCTGATCAAAAATTTCGCCGAGTTGGCCTAACAAGACGTTCAAGTCATACGCAATAGTTTAAAGTCGTTCTGTAGTTAAAACACAAAATAATATGCAATTAATACTACTGCAAAATGCCTATTGTGATTATAATGATTGAAATATTTCAGTACATCGGCTTGGTATCCCACAAATGCCAAAATACCGGCTTATTGCACGAAAAGCCTTATCGTAAATTGCACCAAGACACAGTCACAATATTCGAATGCGCAAGACGGATTAACGAACTTGGGATTTGTCGAGTGCGATGGGTAAGATTATTTTTCGATTTTTGAACATTTACACGTCGTATTATTGGAAAATATTAATTTATGCTGATTTCTAAAATGATTCAATCTTGAAATTAACCAAGGCGTTAGAATCTATGTACGTAGCTGTTTTTCTTGAATGAAGAAGAATTATTAGTACAGTACATAACCTCACTAACAATAAAATAGGCATATGTATCTCAACAATCTGCGGTTGATCACTGTGTATGTTAGTGTATCACTGACCTTTTCTGTTTTACACGTCCAAAATTCACCCTCATACATATGTATCAGCCAGCGCACAATTTTTTCCCGGTAGCATACGCGAAAAGTCACTTTTTATGCCGGACCAGTCCGAATTTTTCCAATCGCCGATTATACACACACGTATAGGGGTAATCCCTGTACAAACGGCCTAATGAAGTAGTCCACGATACGTTTTATATAAATCCTCGGGCGCCGCTACATGGGGCGAAACGCCCCTCACATATTTATATCGGGAAAGGAGTCAGGACACCAAAAACGACTCCCAGACGTGCAATTTGATGAATTTTATTATCTTGCGTCGCCGATTTCGATGCGAGTCGAACCACCGCCTGTACGAAATATCGGAAATATCAAACCACCGCGTTTTACTACTTTTTAAAATTGCATTTATTCGTTCGAACCACGGCTACAAGGTAGTTTAAGATCTAGGCGTGCGAAACGTCATGTACTAGTATGTAGTAACATGCATTTTTCACGAGCTATTTGAGCTATTGAGAAATGTGTATAGGTCATTATCGGCGTACAAATGCCTTATATCCTTGCATATATGTATGTGATTTCAGTGGGTGTTTGCCAAACCAAAGATTTGGATGATTTATAATGTTAATTGTGAATGCATGTTAGGTATATACAAGTATAGAGCCTTAATTCATTGTTTTCTGTATGCTGTACAGATTGCAAGGACCGTGGGGCAGCACAGTAAACACACTGTTTGAGTTACTCCACCCGCACAAAGTATTAATTACTTCGAAACGACACGTGTTTCGGGAATACGTGGATTCCCATTATCAAGTCGAATAACCGAATGATTAAAATGTTTCGGGTATTCCACTTGATATTGGGAATCCACGTATTCCCGAAACACGTATCGTCCCGAATTAATTAACACTTTGTGTGGGAGGAAACATCGGAACAGTGTGCTTATTGTATATGGAGTATTGGAAAACAACTTTGCCAAGGCCCATTAGCTCAGTTGGTTAGAGCGTCGTGCTAATAACGCGAAGGTCGTGGGTTCGATCCCCCCATGGGCCAGTTTTTTTTCCACATTTCTAAGCAATTTTTTGTACTTAACATTACTAGAAATTAACCGAATTGAAAATGTATGAGTAATTTTGCGATAGCTGCATATTGAATTGAAGCAATTGTAGAAATTGCAGAAATTGTAATGCATGTTTTGCTTGCATTATTTTTAAATAAACGCAGAAAAAGATAGAGGCCCATAAGTAAAAAATTATCTGTTTTTAAATTTAGCCAGCCCAACTTCCTGATAACAATGTTTTTTTTAAACATCGTGTAATCAAATGAGGCCTACAGTCAAAATTTATGCGCTTGGTAGCCTGCTTTTGTTTAATTTCAGTGGATATAAAAAAAAAGATTTTATTTACAAATAATTAAGGAAAAAGGTTTTAGTTAAAACTCCTTGTGAATTTAATAAATTAAATGTAAACAATGAGTCAAAATTATAATTTCTTTCTAAATATTAAATCAGTGTTTGAGCGCCATCTATCAAAGTTATAGGGAAGAATTTCATTTTAATTCCTACAGTTTTCTGCTATCTGAAAGAAATGTGTTTTCTTTCATTTTACCTATAGATGCCGCTCTGAAACTAAATTATTGTTATGGAAATAATCGTTATAGTTTCTTCACATCGATAATGGGTATCATTGGCGTACACTACGCTCAAGTATTAAATTTTATAATCTTAGGAAGCCTCTATTCTTGCATTAAGTAACCAGCAATAATTACAGAAACGTCATTTTACACTTACATACGTTATTGATACAAGCCACAGATAAAGTAACCATGCTAGTCTACCTACACGCAAGTGTCATTACGAATTTCGTATCACCCCGCCGCTGTATCAATCCAGTTCTGAGCTGTGCTACGTCACGTGGCACCCTTAGCGACCAATGGAAACAGTGTTGTGCATTACAACATCGACGGCGGCTATGAGAAGCGAACAAATCGTTTGTTGTGCGTGAACTTCGGTGGGTATTGATAGAGAGCCGAGGAGAAGTAATATTATTATTATTGAGCAGCGTTTGTTGCGGTCGTACAGTACGAGGTAAGTGAAATATAATTGTGAATCATCTTGTTCGACGTGGACGTGCAATTTCCGCTGACAGATCGAGCAAATCGGTAGGGCTGGAGAGGGTGTTGTCCCCCTATAGTTTTTCGCTTTTATCAGAAAATCAATAAAGCGTAGTCAACGTCATGGGGAAGTATAATATCCGTCCGTTTATTTGTCGTTATAATTTAGAGTAATTTCAAACGATATATAAACGGAAGTATTACGATTTTACAATTTGAATAATGTAGTTTTTTCTTCTCTGATTAGAATTTTAAGGAATCATTTTGATTCTAATATTTTTTATGTTTAAAACGACAGCGTTTAGCTTCTTGCATGTAACTTTATTCCACCTTTTATTTATTAGTGTTAATTACATGACTGTCGAAGCACGGAGTAACAGTAATACTACACGGTTCGAACTAGTTTTAGCCTGATTTTTGTTTGTCGACTTGTGACAGCGAATGGCGTTTTTTGCGTTTTTGCATGTATGATTTTTACCAGTTCGATGTTTACGACTGTCTGTTTTCAAGATCCTTTTAACGGGACGATTAAGTAGATATTGTGAAATATGTTACTTTAATATTAATATTTTTGGACAGCAAGGCATTATTTCGTTCTTGTACATATAATAATATGTATCGATGCATTACTTTACTAGTTTTACCAACCTTGATCTACAAAGGAATAACTTTTAATCGGGATAATTGTATAATAATGTATATCTACGATAATCAGTCAGTAGATTCTGGAAATGCAACACACGTACACATTACTACAATATTTCACCATAATTCGTCTTTGGGAGGAAATGCTAATTTTGTTTAATTTTTTAAGCGTATAAGTGCCAATTGGATCAAACAAGACGATTTCAACTTTGTTATAGGGGTCTTATTATACAATTTTGTGAGTTTAAAATTCGGCGTATATGAGTTTGGGTCTTGTTTATGAGGTACATATTTTTTTTACGTGGGTAATAGAAAGTCGGCCCATTTTTTGACAATCTTTAAAATGTTAATTGGTACAATTACTAATTTAAATTATTCAATTGAGTTTATTCCCACTGAAATGTTAAAAGTAAATGTATTCCCTTTTGAGCCACACTATGTATACAAGTCTATGCAGATCCGGGAATACGATGGGAGGAAAATACCCTAAAACCCGCAAGATACATCACGTAAGCATTTGAAATCACAGGGCAAAACTAAAAAAATAATCTATAAGTAGCTCTTGCAATTAAACCACCGACTTTTGACATTTCGTTTTTTCATAACATGGTGCCACACATTACAAAGCATATCATGTAGTTTGACAAATATATATATAGGTTATGGTTGAAAAAATACGAAAACTATCAATACCAAACGTCAAAATGACAAATGTCTGTTGTAATGCAGAGGGTCAATAATTAAGAACACATTAGTGTGTTATAAACATTTACTTCGTACAATTTAACTGGCGATACATTAACGCGTACAAAAGCATGATACAGGACTCTCGTGACATTATCTACATACGTGATACCAACATGACAGATAGAACCTTTAATTCACTAATATCAACAATGTCAAGTAAGTGCATTGACAACTTACCTTATCTATGCATCTAATTGAAGAAATCCTACGCGGACGAGAAGTCACTAGATTTGACATTACTATGCATTTGCTAAATGTGAAGTTGTGTTGGTACGATTTTAACATTGTCCTTTTTTCGACAAATCCCTTTCTGTTTTCGCGTTTGTTCGTATTACCAGCACCTTAATGACCTTCGAACTTAACGTCGATTTTCCATGTTCTTTATGTTTTGGTGTAATCTTTCTCTTTGCGCTTCGTTTACTGCACCAAGATTTCCACGGAATAGTCCAAATGAGAAATAAAATAACTTTCAAGGTCAATTAATTTTTTGGCGTATTATATTTTTAACGCCAGACAGAAATAAGGTTATCTTAGGTCGTTCTTTTGTGACCAATGTAAATTAGGAGCCCTGCTGCCCCGCTCATAAAGGAAACATGGTATTTTCGTAAAGTCAGACTGTTGACCTTCAATTTTTTGTATTGATTCTCCGAATACTTAATTTTGTTCAACAAAGTCTCTAGGTTCCCTTCATGTGTACAGAATGTGCTACAGGGTATTTGTTACCATTGTGACACAAATTGAGCCAATCGTTTTTTATCACAGTTTTCTACACCTAAATGTGTTATCAAGCCTGCAACCTTCGCATGAAGAACCAAAGATTCATTTTTCAGTAAGTATTTGGTGTACTCTTGTTCTTTGTGTCTACCGCGCACACTTATAAAGCAACATTCTACACGACTCACAGGTTCCATCCATATCACAGGTTACTCAAAATCAACAGATTCTTTTTACCCTTCAGAGCGTTTCCTCAATTGTTCGTCGCAAGTATGACAAACCCGATGTGTGGCCCAATCTTTATCTTGATCCAAAATAAGCTTGATACGAAACTAGTTATATTCCTTCTTCCTTTTTTAATAGCAAAAGTCCCGCACAGGTAACAAAATCGTGTCAGAATCGTAGACACGTGTTCGAGACGGTATGATCACTTCCACAATTTCGCGACTTAAAATATCAAGAAACGTCATTTGCAAGATTCGTTTTTAAAGTCATAAATGTCGGTAAAACAGAATTGATTTCAAGCACCATCTATTGCATTAACTTCTGATTAAAATGATACAATCGGAACAGCATAATATATTTTGAATATTCAATCAAGGAAACTTGAACTGGCAAAGAAAATTATGTAGAATTTGCCCTTTTTTTAAAAATATATTCAAAATTATTTATGATATTTACTACCTGTCAAATGTCAAAAAAGGAATAATCAAACAATATCTTTGAATACGTCTATAAATCTGGAAACAATTATGAAACAAATTGTTTATTTTTATTTTATGGCAACGCTATTATTTTTAAAACCTAAATTTGAAACTATATATGCGAGATTAATCTTGGAAACAGACAGTCCATCAAAATCCCCCCGAAAAATGATCGGTTCTTGTAATGTATGCAAAACTAGCCCACGATGCCAGCTGTGAGCAACTCGGGGGGTTCGTATCACTCCCTAACGGGACGCGAGGACGTATATCGGGCAACGACAGTCGCGGGAAAAGACACCACCAACATGCTGGACACCGTCAAGAAGGCCTTCAGTTTCGGCTCCCCGGCCAAAGACCAAAGATTGCTGACCGGCAAACAACCGGTGATGATAGTTGCTTCAAGGTACGGTATTTTGACTTCTCCACGTGGCTTTTGGAATTCTCCCTTTGCAAACTTACAAGCTTATCTTTTTTTATCGTTTTCTGCTTCTCTAATTCTTCTTAGAACTAACCAATTATTTTAATGCTTTTTATCCTGCTTTTTATTTCCTCGGTATTACTTTTTGTGCTATTGGAACTTGTACATCAAGGCTACTGTGAGAATAAACATGATGTAAAAGGTATATTATTATTAGACATTATCAATCTCAGTCAATGATTAGTTGCATTGGAAAAACGAAGATGTCTCCAGTAGTCGTATTTCCGAAATATATACGACCAAACAAGTTGTGATCGTAAAATGAAAGGAAGATAGATAAATAGCGTCATTTAGACGCTGTGCCGAACAGATGTTTCGTAAAAATGTTTACAACCTTATTTTGGAGTATTTCCAAACTTCCAATTGGATTTTTACTAGAATGCTAAAAGTATAAGTGCAAAACGGTTCGATTTGGAAGAATTAAAAACAGTTTTTAACAATTTCCCAAGTAAAAGTATACAATATAAATAACACGGTACTCATAATAATTAAGGTATATTTGGTTATACATTTATTCAAAACAGTAAATAAAATTGACGCTAAAATAACAATTTTTTATTGCACAAAAACCAGGACCCTATTGAAGCGCGTTTTTATGCCCTTCAGCAACGATCGCTTTAAAACAAGCATCACATGTTAGGTTTGTTCGCTGTGCAGTCAGAAACTATCCACAACTGAACGACGCATGCGTAATAACAGCTGTGCGTTCGCAG
>JARFOC010001944.1:0-11483 GCA_031763485.1 Osmoderma eremita
GATAAATTTTCGTGGACCCCCGCTTACGAATTGTGAACCCCCATTTTTTTGTCACGCCAACGTAGACCCCCGTCGAGCCTCCCGTGGACCCCTGGGGGTCCACCTGGACCACTTTGGGAATCAATGGTTTAGAGTAAAATACAATATAAATCTGTTTCTCTAACAGTTACTATAAAAATATATACTATAAACAGATCCACAATATAATTTCGTGGATAGTGTATTGCGAAACTGAAAACAATTTACCTTGCTGACACTTTATCACTATACAATAAGGTATACAACAAGATCGCATGTTGCTTTCCAGACGTTGCTCCTATATACACAAATTCTCTTACACAATAAACCTAAAATGTGAATGGTTGTATTGAGGAATTTCGTAAACAAATTACATTTACCCTATAATTAACTTTTCATACAATTAAAATGTTCTATTACTTATATATACACAAATTTGAACTAATATCTCTGCAAACAAAGCTGCTTTAACGTTAAAATGGGAAAATCTCGAAATCTACAAAACTTGATTAACAGACAAAACCGCAATAAACAACAAAAAATGACGTAATGACATAAAGGTGTACACATCCTGCATACTTGGTGAGAAAACATTAAATTTGCACATGCGTAGACACGTACTTGGTGCCATCTATATTTGTGACAGCAATCTAACATTTACTCCAAACGGAAAATCCTAGTACCATCCCCGTGCCTGTAACGATCGCGTCGAAGAGGTGGGTTAGCGTGAGGGTTTGTCCCATAATGCATTGCATCATTACGGTCACTTGCCCAATTTGTTATAACTACATACGTTGATAACAGACACGATAGATAGATAAATAGTGGTGCAAACCAGGGATTGCTCGTCCAATAGAGGGCTCTGAGTGCAAAATTTTATCTATAGAGAGCTCTGAGTGTAAAATTTTAGAAGTCTGCATAGAGTATTTTAAATTTATATTAGAATTAATTAATTAATTAATTATTATTTTGTTAACGTACGTCGAGCTAAAAATAATTCATCGCCAGGTACCTGGGCCAGAGTGTAGTTTTTACTATAATTATATTCCTAATGGCTATGATTTTGTTGAGTATGGTAGATTAATGTTAGAGCGAATTGTTTTCCTTCAGAGTCTTTAGTGTGTAAGTTGCTATTGTAGAAGTCAGTACGTGAACAAAATTATTGTTAAAGCTTGTTGGTGCGTTATTGTGTTTGAAAAATAAGTGGATTTAACAATTTTGTGCGGCAGGGGTAATCCGAACAGTATATTTATGGTATTCCGTCTGGTAAGCAAAAAGATTAATAATAATAATAGTCCCCTTTTAACAATTGTAAATATAACTTTCAGGAATACGTTAATCGAAACCGTCAATGCGTCTTTCTTGCGCAACTTGTGCGCTCACTTTCTGAACAGAATTATAGTTGGAAATAGAACATGCGCTACTTAAAAATCTGCACGGCAGAATGCATACACTTTTTGGCACAGTTTGTGAATGATATTATGCGAGAAAAAGCGTGTATAGAATGATTGCATTATGCATCCTGTCAAGTTTGAAATATTTGAGATTTGACGCGGTAGTCTGTTTAGTTGGGTTCGCAGATCACCAGAGGGATAGGCACACAATTTTAACATTAAGCGCCCCACCTCTCATTACTGTATTATCTCTGTTACTAGTGATCAAGAAGAAGAATTTATCACAATGTTGCGGGCGTAAGCAATAATGGCTGCAAGTGGAACGTACCCTAGTACCCATCTACACGATTTTTATTTTAGACAAAATAGTGTGAAGTACTCACCTATTATTTCTTTATGATAGAAGTGTAGATAAACAAGTAAATGAATAAATATTTCCTAAAGGTTTTACTACAAGTAGATTTCTGGTGAAGGTGTAAGGGATTCATTTGGCACAGAGGTACTTCTATCTTTTCTATACACTAATTACCACTTAAGATGGGATGATATGATGTAGTTTTCAACTTACCTACATTAATACTATACTAACAAAAGCTCTATTCTTATCGCTGCAGCTTGATACGAAAATGGGTTCCGAAAAGTTGTACTTTATAATGCAACGTTCATTTGAAATAAAAGAATTAATTACTTACGTGGAGGAAATGGTAGACGAATTACGGTAGAACCTATTTTATTTATTATGCATTAAATATTTTGTTTCAAAATGCTTACGGCACACAGGACTATAGTGATTTTTCTGGCAGTCAATTTGTAATAACTCTTCATTCGCACAGGCTGACATCCATTTGTAGAATCTTGGGGTGTATAACTTGGGAAATGTATGGAATATCCTTTGAATATTTATCGACAAAATGGCGACAATCTAAGTCAAAGTAAACAAACAATCTTTTGCATCCTGCTTGAATCTAATTGGCCAGTTCGAAATAAAATCCTGCATCAGCGACCCTTCAGTTTGAATCGGGAACTAAATGTGTTTCCGCTCATACGATTTAACACAAAGGGGCCTGGTCGCCATTACAATTCTAGGTATGCAGTGGCAATATACAAGGTCTCCCAAGTTGAGTGGCCTATTAAAATATTTTAGGGAAGGAAATACACAAAAAATCTGAAAATAACTAGACTGCCCTAGATTAAAGTGATTTTTCAGGGTAAATTATTTTCATTTTTGCATCACTGATCGGAAGTCGCCATTGACTTTCTTATTTTAAATGGTGTGTTATAATATAAATTCTGATTATAAACGTTATTCTAAATACAAAATGTTAAGGTTTACCTATACTTAAATGTAACCGATTTTAAGATGTCTGATAGTCTTTGTTTCGTTGAAACTTATTGCGAAAAATTCTAGTAAAATATGCCAATAAAATGCACAATTATTAATAATAGGAAAACGAAGAGGAATAGGTATGGGTAAATCTAATACTAATCGCTGCAATTTCATTATGTGCATCTTGATATAAAAATATATTTTAAGAAAATTGAGGTTCGACACCATATCGCGACCAGGCTGTAGAATTTTCAAAACCTTAGGGTTATACCTTCAAATGATAAGCAACTTGAATCTTGAAATCTAAGAGTGTCTTAAATTTTTTTTTAATGAAAGGCAGGCAAAACGATTTTTTACATAAGTTTGAAGATATCTCAAAATCGGTTACATTTAGGTATAGGGAAATCCTAATATTTTGTATTTAGAATAATGTTTATAGTCGGAATTTGCAATAAAAATTATAACATTCCATTTAAAATAAGAAAGTTAATGGCGACTTCCGGTCAACCGGAAGTGATGCAAGAGTGAAAATAATTTACTCTGAAAGATCACCATGATGTACTTATTTTCAGAATTTTTGTACATTTCTGTCCTCAAAATATCTTAATAGGCTACTCAACTTGAGAAACCATTTGTATATTGTATTCTGTAGCACATTTTTAAAAATCAAACAAAATAACAAGAAATAATAAATTTATAATAAAGTGTACAATTGTACAATCACAACAATTTTGTGTTCATTTTTGAATTAATAAACTGACATTCAAAAATTTAATAATGACAATTTTTTTTGTTGTTGTGATAAATTAGGATTTGATAATCAGGGTTGTCAAACTAAAACTAAAATTCACATGCCCAACTTAACAAATGATTAGAAGTCACACGGTGTAAGAAAGTCTATCGTTTAAAGTTACATTACATCTCTAGCAGAAGGCACACATGGAACTGCTGATTTATCTATTATCTATCCCCACGTCTTTCGTATTCAACTTGGGTCGTTTTCATGACGGACGTAGAAACAGGTTTTTTTTATCGGCCACTGTGTGATGAATGCTCTGCTTCTCATCGGCGCTTGACCAAAACGTTCTGGGGCTTCTACGCTAACAGTTACCCTGGACTCAGTTTGACGAAGGAATTGAGCGATTCCGAAATGGACCGGTCATCTGTCAGCTCTTATCTGTTTCTCGCACGGATGGAATGTATTGCTACAGTTAGTTACTGATGACCATGATGGCGATATGGTAAAATACCCGAATCAAATGTGAGGGTGACGTGCCTCTCCTCTTTTCTTTTTTTAACGCATACACGCGCAATTGAAATTGATATATGAAGTGAAAATATTAGAAGATCGCTCTAACAAAAAGGTTTCTAAAGGTGCCCCAAAATCAATTTACCATTACCATTTATTTATGTTCTTCCATTAGTAAAATGTATCTGTAAGTAAGAATACATATTCCAGGGGGCGTTTTGCCGCTCAATACAATGTCATTTTACATCTACAATAATTTCTTTATCTTGTACATCTGCTATATTAGATCTTATTTCAGGCAAAACAACTCGGAGTTCATCTTCAAAATTTTCTAATTTTTATCGTTTTTTCTCCCTTTTTCATGTCAGTGAGAGATGAAAATCCCAACTAGAAACACATAGAACAACATAGAAATTAGAGCAAAATATGTATTGCTCTTTTAGAGAACTTTGGATATTCATCTCTGACTAAAATCCAAAAGGTCTCCAAATGAAATTTGGAATGTTTGATGTTTTTAATGGTCCTTCAGATGAAAGGAAAATCAGTTCTTCCTCTTCTTCAGAAACAATTAACCTAGGGCGAGTCTCATCCTTTGATAGATGGACCAGTTTTTTAAAATAATTCGTATATTTGTTAAAATTAAAAATAAAAGTATATATTTTTTTTGTATTTAGGATAATATTATATTAGGATATTATTATAGAACACAGACAAAACTTAAATATATTTACTTAAAAAGAACTGAATTTCAAAACTCCAAAAAGGGTTTTTTTTTGTTAGTATAACAGTGATCCCGCAAGACGAATGCCAGATTATATATTTGAGTTTAGTAAAAATTCTAAATAATCCTTACAATATGTCCTAATTAAATGTATTATATGAAAATGACGATGAAGATTTAGTAGGCTGTGAAATTGAAAACGATCATCAAAATGTTCATACCGTTGATTATTCAAGTGATGATTTCAATTCAAGTGAAGCCAGCTCCATTCGACGAAATGTTCGTGAACGTGCAAGAATAATATCAAGCAGTGATGATTCTGACGGACAAGAGGAATGGAATTGGAAAGAAAAAGAAAATATTGTAAATATAAAAAATTTTACTGAGATTTCCTGTATCAAGCCTTCAGTTTTACGAAGATTGGGAGAAAATGTAACACCTCTGTTTGTTTCTAACAAGCTTTATCTGATGATTTTTTTCGAAATGATAAAAAACAAATCGATATGAAGTTCAAATGAGAATGGAACAGAATACGAAAATGAACGAAGAATGGTTTCCACTAACAAACGATGAAATCAAAGCGTATTTTTCGTTGTGCATCATAATGTTACAAGTAAAAAAATCTAAAATGAACATGTATTGGTCAAAACGAAGAATATTGCAAATACCGATATTTCGGAAATTATGCCTCGTAGGCGTTTTTTGTCTATAACGCACTTCCCTCATTTTGTGGACAATGAAAGGGATCCTAAAGAAGACAGGATACGAAAGGTTCGCTCCGTGGTTGATTATTTGAATACCAGATTCCAACAATTATACATTCCGGAAGAAAATGTCGTCATAGACGAATCCCTAATGAAATTCAGAGAGCGACTGAATTAAGAACAATTTATAGCGCCAAGAGCAAGATTTGGAATTAAATTTTACAAATTGTGTGAATCCAATTCTGGCTACTGTTCCCGATTCAAAATTTACACAGGACAAGATAAAATTTCACAAAGTGTAGTCAAGGAACTAGCCGAACCCATTCTAGGGAAAGGATATACTTTATTTTTGGACAATTGGTATTCATCACCAAACTTATTCCGAATTCTGAATGAAAGTGATACAAATGCTGTTGGAACGGCCAGAAAAGATCGACAAAATATTCCAAACAAGTTGGCATCGTATAAGTTAAAAAAGGGAGAAAAAACATTATCTTCTAGAGGTACTCTCGTTACGCTGATTTGATAAGAAAGATGTATATATAATAAGCACCAATCATTCAAGAGCAGAAATCGTTGGCACGGGAAAAATAAGAAGAAAGAAGAGAGACGAGGAAGAAAATGTTTTAAAAGCCAGTTGTGTAGTGGAGTATAATCGTGGAGGGGTCGATAAACAAGATCAAATTCTTTCATGTTTCCTACTTATGCGAAACAGTGTCAAAGGATATAAAAAAATGTTTTTTTAATGCTTGACATTGTTATTTATAATGTTTATGTCCTGTATTCTAACTTGCCGAATTCAACAAAGCAATTGATTGTAAATTTTCGATTGAATATCGCAGAAGATATGCTACACAATTTGTCTCTTCCTAATTATACGACACGCGGTAGACCGTCGCAAAGTGAATGCCCAACTCGGCTACAGGCAAAACATTGTGCACATTTTCCTAAACATATACCTCCGACTAATAAAAAGGAACATCCTGCAAAGAGGCGCCATGTGAGCGAAAGAAATAATATAAGAAGGGAAACAACTTAGCAGTGTACAAAATGTCTAGTTTCTCTCCATATTCCAAAATGTTTTGAAATGTACCATACCTTACAAAATTATTAATTTATTATTTTATAATCTTACTTAATTACTGTCCATTATATTATACATTTACCTGATTTAATATCATACAACAATGTAAATTTCCAAATAAAATGTTCTGTTTTTAAACTTGCATATAACTGTTCAGTTGAACCAGATTAAATATTATTCTACGGACGCATCAACGGACGCATTTTATTTGTACGTCAAGTGACATATATTAAGCATGTTGTAAATTTTTGCTAGTGGTCCCATTATCCTGCTGGTTCATCTATCCCGAACTTATCCTATCTCTTGATGTTAAGATAATTTCGTTTCGCCCTTGCAAAATATTAGAATTAGAACTTCACCATCACGTTACGGATGTCTCAGAAAGTTTTAGATGAAGTGAATCTTGCTCATATCCCGTGGCGTCAACGCGTGGACGCTTGCAGGAGGTCATAGATCAAAACGGATACTGGACGCACTATTAAATATTGGCCCTTTTTTCCAAAAGCGGATTTTGTTTATTTTTGGTATGGTAGTCCACCTTCCTCTGCTGGTACCTTACCCAAGAAGTTATCTTTGGTATCAGGATCTTTCTTGTCTGTGCTGACGTCCCCAGCTTGTCTTATCTGTTCTGCCGTTTTAGAAGGGTCGCTGCTTTTCTGTGGTCTTTAATGCCGGTTCACACAGTATTTTTTATTCGCATCTGTAACGCAAGATATTTGTAGTGAACTAGATCACCAAGGTCAAGTCGATGTCATTTACACTAACTTAAGTTCAGCATCAGATTCAATCGATCATGTCATATTGTTAACAAAATTACCTACTTACGGTTTTAGTCGGGCACTTCTTCGATTATTGCAATCCTACTTGAGCTTTCCGTGCAACTATGTTCAGTATAGTGGTTATAAATCGTACATCTTCTGACCTTTATCCGGGGTGCCGCAAGGTTCAAATTTGGGTCCTTTGTTGCTCGTACTATGTGTAAATGATTTACTTTCTTCTTTAAAATGCCCTGAACTTGCTTATGCGGATGACATAAAAATATATAACCCCATAAAATCCTGGAATGAGTGCATTTACAAGTGAATTCAAATCGTATTAATGAGTGGCGTTCGACCAACAAATTGAAATTGAATATAAATAAATGTTTTCAAGTATCCTACACTAGAATAGCTTATTACGTTAATTCTTCTTACATGGTTTATGATGAAGGTTTGGAAAAGGTGGAGAGAATTAAAGACCTTGGTGTCTATTTTGACAGTCGTATGAACTTCTCGTACCACATAAACCAACTTTGCAGTAGTGCTGCTAAAACATTAGATTTTGTTATGCAATCTTGTAAATATTTTCAAAACTTTCCTTTTTTGAGGTTACGTTATGGAACCTTTGCGGTTAGTAAGCGTGAATAACCATCGCAAGTTTGGTGTCCGCGGTATATCTACTTGCCACATCAGTAGAAAAACTACAACGTAATTTTTTTAAATTCCTGGCATTCAAGGCAACAAGGGTACGATATATCCACAACATGGAGTTGACTACGGTACGTTGCTGCAGTTCTATAACTTCTGTTCATTAAGTCATCGGCGTAAAGTTCGTGGCGCTAGATTTATATGGAAAGTGATTAATTGCAGGATTGATGCCCTTTACCCACTGTCATGCATAAATTTCGTTATCCCTAGATCTTCCTCGCGTTCCTGTACAACTGTTTCGCTACCTTTCTGTAGAGGGAACTTATTACGAGCAGCTAATCTTCATTTTAGTGATATTTTTAATATGCTTTAAATAAATTAATTTAAAACATTCTTTATTGTACTACGAGTGTTACTCTATACATGTATGTATTGCAGTGCTACAAAATTGACTTTTTTATAGCACTAACATTGAAATACGGTAATGTCAGAATGTGACATTAACCCAAATATGTTTTAAAATACTGATATGACAGCTGGGTTCGTTTGTTACATCTGATGAATGTAACCAGGCAACCTTTTGAAGTATAACAATACTACATATATCGGAATTGATACATTTAATTTATAAATATTGAAATCTTGATATTGGATATGAATTTAGAATTTTGAAAAACGGTTACTATGTACCTAATAGAACTACAAAAATTTTGACAATATTTCAAAATTAACTTTATAAATACCTTAAATACTTTGTTGTGTGTATGTGTATCGTGTTCCAACCCTTTTCTCTCTTCAATCTTCTTTCACCCGTCTCCTCTTACTGCAACCTCCAGTATCTCCCTCCTCTTAACTTCAAACCTCCAGTATCTCTTTCCTCTATTTTTGTAGATCGCGCAATTCACTACTTAATATATTTTTAACTGATCGCTACTAATTCTTGCGTGACGCGTGAAAATCCTAACTTGCCGTTTTTGTTTATATTTTTTCCTCGTCGTCTAGTAATGCACCTAGTTACTCGCACGATGTTCACATGTTTTGGTCGTCCAGGTGGGTCCCGCTTATACATCATTGTCGAGGACTGCTACCTTTAATGCCAACCTCGCCTGATGAGAACTGTGTTAGTGGTTATTTCCTGGGCTGCTTTCTAGTGTGAATACGTGTAGTTCATTTACAGAAATCTTCCAAAAACCCCCTTTGTATTGTGTTGTGTTATATATGAGAATGTGTTGTGATCTTACAATGTATTTGAAAAATTAATATTCTTTGACCTAGTAACATTAATTAGTCCCGTTATCTCCCACCGTATAGGTTTCTAGTTGAGTAACCTTATTGAATAGTAACAATAATATTGAATAGATCCAATAGATGGAGACACTTCACTTTAATAATTTAATTTGCAACCGATAATAAGTTCAAAACGAAAGCATGTAATGGTCGCGTATACTGCGGACAAATTTGACAATGATAATATAAGATCCACAAATACAAAGGGAGGTGCTGAGAAAGATCATAACAGTATTGTATTTTGTCCTACTATTGGATGATTCCGTTGGACAATAAATATTATTATTATTATTATTCTCTGCTCGTATGACGTAATAGTGAAGATGTTGGCATCACATTTCTAAGATTCTAAAATTAATAAAGTACAAAAACCTCATCTAATACCTCTCACAGTATAAAACAAAGAAACTTCACCACTTCTTTGACTTATGTATCCATCCCAAACAAACTTTCCTCTTTATTTATAATGGAAATCCGAGTACCTCAAATGCCTGTTACCCTGGCTGTGACCCGGGTAATAAATCCTATAAAAGGTCTTCCACGTCGACCCTAACGCACACCCCTCGAATGAAGCCCATTAGAAATGCAATTAAAAAAAAGAAAGTCCCTAATGAACCGATTTGAAATATTAAAGCGGCAAGAAGCACATTTTACGCCGTCGCATTCGTGATCATAATTTATGCCGATCATTCATATTTCATTCACATCCCCCTTGCAGGCTTCCCCTGTTTAAAAGTTTTTAATTTCGAGAAGCAGAGAGAGAAAGAGATAAAGGGCAAGGAGAGGCTGGTGTGAGGTGGAGAATTTGTATAATAAATAACGTTAGGGGTAAACATTTGAGATTTTCTTGTTTTCTTTTTGGCTTCTCGTCAAGGTGGCTACAGTATTTACAAAGTAGGGAAGTAGGAAGTAGAAGGCAGAAAATAAAAATAAAAATATCATTAGGAATTTGGTATAATAGAATTTTATACTGGGCTCCGGAACAAAAGCTTTTGTCTTTCTAAAAGAGACAGAACCGTTTTAACTTGTGCACGGTAAAGGAGACTAAGCTATTAAAAGTTTTAATTGAAACACCTTTCATCTTTTTTTTAGGAGAATTTCTTTTTGGTAGCCATTATATACCAGTATAATACAGAGTATTGTAGTGATTTATATTGTGCTTAGAACGCCCGGAAGTACATTGAAATGAATAAATTTTGTGTGTCTGAACATACGTACACTCGACTACAGATAGTCTGTGGACACCGCATCGAGGCGGATCTTCTCGAAGCTATAGCTATCTCTCTTACCCCTCAATTTTTACGCCTATATGTTTGCTTCGATATCGGCTAGTTTATTACTTTTGAACCATTATATGTATCAAAAATGACTGAGCTGTGGATGATGTTTAGGCGAAATAAAAAAATGAGATTAGTGTTTAAACAAAGCGGAGTTTTTTTTATAATTTTCTGTTGTAAATTATTCTTACTTTTGTGCGAAATAAGCTGAAAACGCGATGAAACATGCCTAACATCAATAATCATTTATAATTTAATTGGTAAACAAAGGTTGAGGAATCTCGTAACTAAATAAAGTAAAACAACTGAAGTGTCCCCTGAAAAGTATATTTATTCAAAAAAGAAACGTAATGTATTAAAAATTGAAATAAATAATGAATAAACAGTATGAACGAACTATATGCGCTACGTTAATCGCGATTCGGGTCACCTCTGATGTTGATGTAAACAACAAATCCAAATGAAAGAGAATTTAGAATAAAAGGAATTTAGAACGACACTAATTGAAATACTAAACTGTTTGACGATGTATGAGTACGTGAGTCTTATACGGGCGACTTAGGGGTTCCCAACTGGAATAATGGACTTCGATGCGGTGAAGGTAACACCTAACACGTACCACATGGTACTTATAACAACAAACAACACTGTGCTGTCGCAATCGGACATAGACGAATGGTTTCTACTATCCCGGGCGGACGGAGAGGAAGAACGCCGGGTCTGGTCCTGGTCGGACGAAGACGAGATGTTGTTTTGTCGCGGTCGGTCGGAGACGAACATTGTGTGTCCTGGGCGGACGGAAAGAAACTCAGTTAATGTCCTGGTCGGTGGAGAAAAAATCGCCGTCCTGTCCTGATCGGACGAAGATCACTTGTTGAGTGGCAGAACTTCTTAGGCGAACTCCAGAAACGAACTGAACTTGCTCTGGTAATTTTCTCAATGTAATATCTTCTACTTATAATGAAACACCTTGTTTCTAACTATATTACTTTATTAAAAACTATCATAATAAACAC
>JARFOC010001955.1:0-11482 GCA_031763485.1 Osmoderma eremita
ATTTATTTTTTTGTATATTATGTTTGCATTTCCCTGTAATTGGATTTTTGTTTTAAATCTGTTGGGTATTAAAGATTTTTATCATTATTAAAAGAATACAGAATAGGTAATACGGGAAATTTAAAAATCGTCGTGATTTGCGAATTAACAGATTTATTCTCCTCGCGTTATATACACACTAAGTATATATGCTCGGTTTGTATTACAGTAAGCTGTTATGTAGGTGTAAATACACGTGTTTTACATCCAATAACTTCCGAAAGCTCTCAATCGCGTGTATCAATTACATTTCAGAACGTCAACTTCGAACGAATTTTGTCGCGTAGTCGTCACGATAGCGAGACAATATTGAAATTTCCAACAGCCTCATTGTTATTTATTAGTTTAGCGACCGTGCGACGAGAGCCGTAACGGTTACCGGAATCACGGGAAACCGATCCTTTTATTAACTAAGCAATCAGGCGAAATCCGATCTTCCCTGTTCCGTGTCGAAGGGTATCAGAAGACGGTGAAATATCACGGAAGCGATCGTAGTTATTTTGTTTATATTAGTGAAAGTTGAATTTCAAATACGGTTCATTTGATTTTGAAATATGTAATTACAAAACCAACACGTACAAGCTGACGCCGAGTTACGAGCGCATTTCTCGTTGATGATCTACCGCGTGCTGATTTCCTTCTTCCCGGAAGTTAATCTCACCAATTCGACGATGCGAGTATGGGAAGAACAGCTTCCATCGAACTAAACGGCTTAAAACCATCGGTAGGAAGCGCTCGTTAAAACTACGGTGACAGCCCGCGCGCGCCCAGTATAGCAGCAATAAAAGTGAATGCCGCCCAGGCGTCTCTTAACTCTATCTATGTAAGTTTACGGACTCCGGCTGTCGTCATGTTACAGACATATTTTAGGGTACCGGAATAGGTGCCTGATGCGATATACATATGTCCACCATCGCTAAATTCGAATTCGAACTTGTCTCGTTCGGCGCTATTCAATAACTTGAGGAGGGAACTAAAGTTTTTCCTATTCCCAATAGCCGACGAATTCGATAAAACTTTGCGTGGCACAGCAAATTTCTATTTACGTGCCTATATACGAAAGATTTCGGTTTGCTAACATGCTAAGAATTACGTACAATTAATAATGTATTTCAAAAACAACTGAGGAACTGAAGGAACTTACAGGATGCACACATAGATGAACTGATATGAAGATTATCAACAATGACAGTATTATAAAATGAGCGGCACATATTTAAATCAATTTCCTTCCGGGACCTAATTCTTTTTGAGACACACTACCAAGAATGAATATCCAATAAAGTTAGTAAAGTTAGATACGCGCAATCGTTGAATTGTGTGTACGTTCCTGTAATATCTGTCAGTAGCTCCTATCTGTTTTAGGTCATACGCTTATATTGAATCTTTTAATGCCGTCGATTTGTAGATAAAAGTAACAGGTTTGTAATGACAATTAGAGTAGGTTAATTTATATTAGAATTCCTTTAGTTGTTAGCGGTTCTTTTGGTTTTTACTTATTGTTTAATCATTATCGTTATTTGTATTATTATTATTGTGTATTTCGTCTGTAGAGATTGACGTGTCCCGAACTAATTATTACTTTGTTAACAATGCACGTCTAGCTAAAAATGATTCGTCGCCAGGTACCTGGAGCCGACCGTACTTCTGAGTGTAATTATGTTCCTAATGGCTATATTTTTGTTGAGTAGGGTAGATTAATGTTAGAGCGAATTGTTTTCCTTGAGGGTGTTTAGTCTGTAAGTTAAAGCATATCATCCGGGGTCCTACGTCTAACATTATTTTCTTTTGTAGATTTTACTGACAATCTCAACTTAGTTGCCGAAATACATATCTAGAAGTCTTCACTCATTAAGGTGATAAGGGTATTTTTTGTTTTATTTTTACTATTTCGGTGGCTTGAAATAGTAAAAATAAAACAAATATCCTATTATTTTGTACCAGAGAAACAGTGGTATAAGAAATAAAAACTATTTGTCAATTTGTTAATTATGAAACTCTCAGAGGTAATTTACACTTAAACGCTTTCGGCTTCAATTTTAAACCGATAGAAATCTAAATCCTTATCCTTATTGATAAGTTTGACCTCACCAGGCGACCAACCATAACAATTTCCCCTCGAACGACGAATCGTTTCTGAATCCTCTGCGGCTTTCGCTGACCGATCAATAGGTACCTACCCGGTAAAAACCCAACCATTCCCAGTGACTATTCTATGAAATATGGCGACGGTTTAGCCTTCCCGCTCGGGAAATATGAATATAAAATTCCGTACGGGAGAGCGATTCTACCGTAAGTTGTTGTCGCTGGTGCATACGAACGCTATTCCTGTCGGAAACGCAGATTGCTAATGCCGCATTCGGGAGTCAAGAGGGCATAAAATATATAATATATGTAGCTACATGAAATACGTATAAGGTAGCTGAAATTCTTCTTTGACAGAGCTCATCGACGCTCTACGCCAACTATTATCGCTCCGATGATCCTTTGAAATCGTTCTCGATCCTTGAAGGTGCACGTGCATCGTACGACAGACATACGACCCGTCATCAGAGCGCTATTAAATCGGCACCCGGAAAAAGAAGAAAAATCTCCGAGTAAACGATCACTCGTGGGAGACTCCGGGAGGAAGTCAATACGAGTGCGTCCGTAAATCTATGGCGGTACCTGATGCATGACAATCCAATTCTGGCTGCCGTTAATCAAACCACGAAGTCACGTCGATACCTACGTTTATTTACGCGTATCGATCCGGAGGAAACACAGACAGAAGAATAGATATAAATGTAATAGAAAAGAGGAAATTGAATGGGGGCGCTCTTATATGTACTTTACGTGCCTTATTCGCCGATTGTGTCTCCAGTCATCGTTTTCAATTTGTAAATATCGACACGCTAAATGAATAAATAACATGTATTTTATTCTAAATCAAAAATCACTGTAGTCTCGACTAAATTTTAAAGGGAAAAAAATCAAATTTAACATTACTTAAAAATTAACTTAAACATTTTACTCTTTGCAGTCTTAAAATCATGTTACGGAGTGCCGATTTTTGTCCGTGCATATTTAGCAAATAAAAAAATCATTTTTTTAATAAATTGTGCATCTGTAATAATTTTCGTACAATCAAAGTTTAATTTCATTTTCACAACTAAATTAACACTAAACTAAATAAAGCGTGCGTCTCCCGCAAATGTCTAATGCTCTTAAATATCATTTAAATAAAATATAACTGGAGACTTTTAATTACCGACTTTAAACTTTTAATTCTTTTTTATTATATTTCATGATTGGCCCTTCCTGTTGTATGTTCCACTAATTTATGCGATTACTCCGAATGTTGTGCATGCTGATGACGTTTTGGATCGCGTTATAATCCTTTGCGCACACACGACTTTACCGACAGGCGTGAAGAGTGTGAATAGGCGCGAAAACATTTCACACTCGCGTTCACGCGTTTTTTGTTTGCGGAGCCGGCTTAAATTTCTGATATTTTCCGGGGTCCACTTTTACTTGATTGCCTAATTACCTGAAATTAAATTCAGAAAATTGGTTTGATTCGTTCCAAATGTTCACTTGAAAAGGCCCAGAATACTGCGGTCCGTTCCGGGCCTGAGTTATCTCACAGGGCCGTCTCTGGAGATGGCATATTTTTTGCGGACGACAACAATTAGCGCGAACTAAATGAAACAGCCCGTTAATGAAATGAAAAGAGTGCGCGTTTGTGCTTTGCGCTTTTGTGCTCTCTCCCTACGCTCAAGAGGAGAAAACGCGACAGCGAAGCATTCTTATATTCTCTCCCTATTTTTCCCTCTTTCTCCTTATATAGCGCGCACAGATGAAGGGATTCGCCGTCCTTTATAGCCTATATGTTGTACCTGTTAAGGATCGGGTTCTGTGGGGAAAGGTGAGCATCAGAAAAAAGAAATCCTATGATATTATTAATATCGCAAGCGTTCTCCTGCACGTATAAAGACCGAAATAATTAACAGAGAGGGCGCTTTAGAAAATATAATTACCGCCTGTAATTAGAGCCTTTCAAAACTCGCATAAGGCTAAACTGTCCTAGTTACTTACCTATGTCCCGCGGCTAGGAACGTTGAGGTTGAACTCATTGGCAGTCGGACGCGACTGCAACCAATCCTTACCAGCACCGAGAAAGTTAAAATTCGTCAGATTAAATGCGTTAACAAACCGTCCAACTTAGCAGTTACGTTGCGATAGGTACAGTATATAATGATAAGTTGCTGTGGATTGGGAAAAAGATAAACAAAATTGCAAAAGTCGGGAAAGTATAATTTGTGAGCGGAATTAAAAAGGATAGTAAGAAAACGTGAAAAAGTGTAGAGAGAAAGATTTGGAAGGAGTTGTAACCAATGACGAAGATGCAGAAAGACAGAACAGGCCGGTACATTAAAACCATTAACAGGAAAATCTTTCTATATGAAATCATGTGAGGCTGCGTACTAATTATTGTATGTGTAGCTGATAGCGTGTGGCTTTTGCAATTCTCTTTAGACTTTCCAAGAATAATTATTTTTCTTCCGACACAAATTAGAAATATAGAGACAAAAAGATAAAAACGAGTGTGGAGAAACATTGCATATGAACTTAATTCTTCTAAAGTAAAAATAAATACAAAAAGGTAAAACGTACATCTAAGCACATACCTATCTTTGCCCGTCTTTAATGTTTGTGTCCCTTTTGCTAGAATGGTGATTCCAGCAATGAACTAGAGGCCTGTAATGGCATTTTTTCGGTTAATTGTTTCTGGTGTTTTATTATGCGGAGAATGATCACGACTGAACCGTGACAACAATCTGTTCAAATAGTCAAAGTTGGGAAAAAAAATAATACCTAATACGAATATCTCTTAAATGACAAGAGATATCTTTTAATCCTTGGTGGTTTATTCAATGGTTCCTTAATTAACGAATTTCTACGGACCCCAGTTCCCCGAGCTCTACTAACACGGTCACGTTCCACTCTGGTCGACGTGCTTACCGCCGACAAATTATAATACAGAGGATGTGCAAACCGGAATATGCAAATCGGGTCATCCTCTAGCTTCGACCGAGGAACGCAAGGGTAGAGTGATGGCGGTTCGTTATGGAGTGAAACGTGCCGTACAATACTAGCCGCATGGCAAATAATTTTCATTTCACTCTGTTGTTGTAAAGATTACATGTTAAATCAAATACTAGCCTTTTCATACAGTAGATATTTCCCGACTATTAATATAACTAAATTTTCCAATCCGCTCTTTCAACACCCACAGATACATAATTACCTACAATGAGTAGTTTGGTACCATGGATGTATTTCATTTATGTACATCAAGTATTTGATTAATACAGTGACTCAGAAGAAGAATTACATTTCAATAGATCTTGAAGTGTTTTTACTTGTAAATTATTCATACGTTGGTCACTAACATTAGTAGCATTTAATAGGTGATAGGAGAATGATTTATAACCTTTATAACAATTCGCATTTCAACAAAACGGTACAGCTGTATTTATATAAGATCATCTGCAACCAAATGTAATCCTTTTTGTGCAACAAAGTTCAAGTATAGCTTACAATAAAATCGCATTACTATCTTAGTAGATACATATCTCTACTTGTTCATCCTATTCATGATTGAAAAATCGTGACATTACGGTTACATGCATTGCTTAACCAAAACATGTCTACGCGAACAAACAAAACAATCTGCAACAATTTAACACCGTAGCGAGAACTATTAACACATAGTACAATTACGGTCGGGCCGTGAATATTTGGAGGCGACAAGGCCTGCGATAGTTTGACGGGAGCTATAGTGTTATTTTGTCCCGACCAACGTCGGCTGATATCGCTGACAAGCCGTCTGAAATTACGCGGAGCGACATTTACGTCTCCGGCCGAAACAATTCGCCGAGACTAATGAATAATTTACCGCGAACTTTAGTCGACTTTAACGGCACCGAAAGTCTTATGAATAAATTGTAAATAAAGGAAAGCGCAGCCCGGCAAATACTATTTTAATTTTAAACGTCAAAATTGACGTTGAAACATCTAAATGTCAATTTGACAGTTTAGATATACCGATGAATTTTAATATCAATAAACATCTACGACTAAGTTATTTAATAACGTTACCGCACACAAATGATAAAATCAAAACGATTTCAGACGGGATGTTTAAAGACTTAATTATATGAATTCTACCGGCTGGTAACACAGTTTTAAATCGCGTTACTGCCGGTTGCCGGTAGGTACTTACTTATGTCGCGAATACGCGATTAGTTATCGACCCAAGCCGTAGGCGGTGCTTTTGCGTTCAGGTAAATTGAAGCTGTTGTTAGAGGTAATTTAGGTAGAGTAAATCGATCGTTGTTTAAAATGGGATCGCAATCCTCGGTGGACGAGGAACGCTTTTCAAACGAAATAACGGTAAGTTTAATTGAAAAATTAAACTAGTTTTTTTTTACTGACGTAAAGTACCTACGATGCCTAAAGTGTAGGAATATACGAATGCGATAGAGGTATTGTGGAAACGTCTTCGTTTTCGTACATAATGCGATCGATAAACATATTTGATATTTGACAGCACGTTAGCTCCAGGCAATATATCTGCACGTCGGGAATCGGAGTGATTCCCGTTATATTCCTTTCGGTGTGAGTCGACATCAGGGGACTTACGAATCGGAAGATACGTATAAAACATTCAATAACGCGAATGACAGGGGCCAAGAAGGTGCAAAGCGATCGCTAAAGCATTTCATCGGCATATATCGTGAAAAGAAAGAAAATCCGATCCCGCGGATGTAAAATTCGCCATCTCCTTTTCCTTATTCGATCGTGAATGATTTACTTCTAAAGGAAAATTAAAAAGAGTCTCGTCCGTGAACTGTGGCTTTCCTGACGCACCCCAAAAATTTTAACACAGAACGACTGTATATAAGCAATCTCTAAGATTTTCTATAATCCTCTCTGCGGTGAAAACTCTTTCGAGTTTCCTGGGCGTATCGCAATCTTAACACGTTTAAATGACGTTTCAACCGACAATTGATTGACGCTCCGTAAATTTACTATACGATCCGTGAAATCTGACTAAAATACGGCTGAAGAACATCTTAACAATGACGTTTTCTTTGGTAAATTTAGTAGATAGCATCTTTACAATCGAATATGCGCAAGCTTTTTATTCTATCTCTGTCACGACAAATCTGTAAGACATTTTTTTAATGTAAATATACAGTGTCTAAAAAAAGAATTACATCTCAATTGAAATGTATGTGCTTTTCTAAATCATATCTGTCATTTTGACAGTGACAGGTGGATGAAAACCTGTGAAACCCAGTGCATGTAAAATTTGTAACTTTAGAGATACCCTTATATTGCAATTGATCCCTCAATTCATCTATATTCGCATATCAACAGAATAGCACATTCTAAATAAACATACTATAGATCGTCTCAACCTCCGAATGCAGTACAAAGCTTATGAGAATTCGATACGTGGTTGTCAAATCAGCTGTACATTATTTGGGTTTCTGACAGTTAAAATGCATATTTTGAGACTAGGATATTAAAAAACACATTTTTTTAATTTAAGAATCAGTGAAAAAGCCCATAATTTTATTTATTATTAGTCAACATTAACGTAATTTACATTTACAAAAATAACTGCAATCATATAAATCCCCATATAATACAATAATATTTAAGAAAGGAATAGCAATTACACACACATATGTCTTGTTTGAATTTTTTGTCAGTCGATGGGCCAGTTTGATCTTCAGATGATGACGAATCTGCTACATGAATAATAAATTCTTCCATAATCTTTCAAATTATCCACTATCCACATTTCCTTTTGAATATTTTTACATATTTGATGTAATTTTGCCAATTATCAACTGTTACAGTGCTATTTGCTCCATATCTTTTATCTTAAATGTGGTATTATTAATTTTCATACAGTTTTTAACTTGCGTCCATACCATTTCAATGGGATTTAACTCGCAGTGGTAGGGTGGTAATCGAAGAACTTCATGACCTTTTTCTTTCGTCAATCCTGCTTTTATCATAAAAGTTGCTATTATATCCCAAACTGCATACGGAGGTCGAGACGATCTATAGCATATTACTTTTTTAGGTGCGCACTTAACATTCTATCGTCTCTTAATGCAACTACGGTGTGACTTTCATTCAATAGAGACAGCTAATTGAACGATGTGTCACTGCAGCTCTTTTTTTTCATTTCTTGTTTTGTTCTAAAACCGTTGCCCATTTTTTTTACTGTAGGTACTTCACTACTACTCTACATTAAAACGCACGTATGCATATTCCTCATTTACATACGTATTTAAAACAGTCCCCGGCACAGACGGTCTATTTAAGCGTATTCACTCTCTACTACCGCGGGACTATGTGCTGGCCCTTTTTTGTCCAAACATTAACGCCCGTTGAAAAGGCTCAAACCCCAGTCCGCTGCGGCAGTCGGGGCGCATTGAGCTCGTTAAGTGGAAAGTCTATTTTTCCCTGGGGCGCGTTTATACGAATTCAGCGGTGAATTATTAAGATAATTCCTTGGGTCTTTTGATTCCATTCAGACGTCATCGTTGGTTGGATTGTACGTTCGACGAACGTGGTCGGTTTACTCCGAAGAAGACGACGCGCAGATTTCACGATTCGTAGAATTTCTCATCAAAATTCTCTCTATGCACACATACATTTATATACAGGGCTTTTAGAAATTCTCGTGACTTATGATGACCTATGTAAATGATACCGAGTAGAACTAGGAGTTGTGTAAATTAAGTAATGAGAATGACAACGTAGCGTTTGATATGGCAACACGGGAAGCACGGGACATGGAGGGATGACAAGTCGACATTGTAATACGCGTTCAGTGCAAGTTTCAACTCGATCAAGTCATTTGGTTGTCCGCTGTCGTTATTTCCGTGAACCCGGTTTTCGTAGTGCGTTCTACAAATGAGAGACATTAATTTCGAGCAACGGTGTGCTATCAGGTTTTGCTTCAGACTTGGACAAAGTGCAACAGAAACTTTTGCAAAACTTCAGAAGGCCTACGGAGACAGTGTTTTGGCAATAGCCCAGGTTTTTCGGTGGTGTAAGGCATTTTCAGAAGGAAGACGGTCGATGGGAGATGAGCCACGCAGCGGAAGGCCTTCGACTGCAAGAACCGATGGCAATGTCGACAACATCCGCGATATTGTGCGTTCAGATCGTCGGTTGACGGTAAAAAACAGTTGAATTTGTCTCACACCACCGTTCATCAAGTTTTGACCAATGAATTGGGAATAAGAAAGATCTTCTCGAAAATGGTGCCAAAAAACCTTTCGCATGAGCAAATGGACATCAGGAGAGAAAGGTGCCTTGACTTTTTGGAATCGATTGAAAATAATGAATTTTTTTTTTGGAACGTGTCATTACTGGTGAAGAGAGTTGGGTGTTCGAGTATGACCCGGAAACAAAACGCCAGAGCATGGAATGGCACACCTCAGACTCTCCAAAGCCCAAGAAAGCAAGAATGAGCAAATCAAAGATCAAGAGCATGCTGGTTTGTTTCTTTGATAGCCAGGGAATCGTTCCCAAATATTTCATGCGTCAAGATCAGACAGTTAATCAACATTAATGGCTTTCATTTGTAGAACGCACTACGAAAACCCTGAGTTTAGGGAAAAACGACAACAGACAACCAAATGATTTGATTAAATTCAAACATGCACTGAACTCGTACTACAATGTCCACTAGTCGCCCCTCCAAGTCCCGTGCTTCCCGTGTTGCTATATCAAACGCTACCTTGACATTCTCATTACTTAATTTACAAACCTCGTATGTAAATGCACGCCATGAAATTCACAAAACCGATTTTTGACAATACTTCAAACGACGTCAAATAATTGTCCATATCACTTAACCCTATTGTGTTGTAATGAATGTACAAACTTGTGGCAATATTATTGCATTGTAAATTTACCGGAATTAGGTTCGTGTTATTGCTAAGGTAAAATACAAACACCGTTTATCTTTAGTGCTATATTTATAGCAGCAGATCAAACAAGCTTGGGTTATTACACCCAAGAACAACAATTGTTAGTTGGGAAGAATCCTGGAGCAAGAATATAAACAAGGAAAAGTAATTTATACCTAGAAAATGCATACATTGAAGAAAATTTAAAAAAAACACACACACACACACTTTTGGCTAATTAAGGTATTTAAAACACAGTTATATTGTATAAATTTTGTAACAATTTGTTTTTCAACATTTAATTATCTATTTAGCTTTTGTATTTAAAATTTCCGTTTTTAAATGTTTTTCATTAAATTGTAATAATAATAATAATACTAAGCCATTTCGACTTACATGGTTGCCTAGCTACAACTGTGTAGTTGATGTAACAAAACATCGTTACCTAAAACCTTTTCATTTAGTGATTGGTTTTGTCGAGTTGATACTTTTATCAGTTTGACGCACACCAATAATGATATAGTATGTACTGTTACACTCACCGTGTAACAGAAAAATAAATCTTTTCTTCTAAAATATTATTTTATGATGTTTCGTAACTATTTATTTAGGATAAGTTTGAGAATTGTTTTTCTGTAGATTTTAGTCAAACATCTGCCGCGCATTCATAAATTTTTTCCTCGAACTAAGTAATAAACCGATTTACATTTATTATCGAAAATTCCGACAGTACGAAGACGTCACCAGCTTAACTGCCCCTTAGTAACAAACGTCCCAGATCAGGTAGGCAAACAGAGACCCTCTTTGTTCGGTGCCTACAGAAGATATGCATTTTAATTATTTGAATTTTAAATTATATAATGTTGTCAGATATCATTGCCCGTGATTCAGGACAGTAAAGTTTTGTTTTCACATAATATTTTTAAATGAATATTTTCCGGCCTCTGGTTGGTTGAACCCTTCGCCAGTCCAGGTATTTTGCAAGTCTTCTTCGGGAAAAAATTCCCAAAACAAGAACAGTTCCCTTTCGGAGTTCTCGTTCAACAGTCCCCTTCTGGAGTTCATTTCGGCCACTCGCGACAACAAGTGACTTCGTCTGATCGGAATGCGGCAGCGGTTTTTCTCCACCGATCAGGACATCAACTGAGTTCCTCTCTGTTCGCCCAGAACGCCCAATGTTCGTCTCTGTCCCCCACGCAACAAGACAACATCTCGCCTTCATCTGTCCAGATAGGGCCCCGAAACTCACCTCGCCGTCCCTTCGAGACGGGAGAAAAACCGTTCGTCTATGTCCGATCACGACAAGGAAGTGTTGTTTTTTTGTTATAAGTGCCATGTGGTACGCGTTAGGTGTTACCTCCGCCGCTTCGAAGCCCGCTCTTCAAGTCAGGAACTCCTAAGTCGCCCATCCAAGACTCACGTACTCACACATGGTCAAACAGCTAAGTATTTCA